>ONZK01005546.1:5726-18076 GCA_900322385.1 Pharnaceum exiguum
TCGCCAAGAAGGGTTCTCGTGTGATACACGCGCTTACATCTCTCTACCGCTTTTTTTACCCAACGTGCTAACCTTTACATAAAGAGTAAGGCATATGAATTAAAATTCAGTTAAAAAATTGAAAAAATATTGTAAATAGTTAAGGTCATATTTGTAACCACAAGTTCTACTATTTGTTGTGACTCGTGACAAATAACAAAATATATCATCACATATTGTAAAATTTCTGATCTGTCACGACATACAATAACTTGTGGTCAATATATGAGGTTAACAATAACCAAATTTTCATTTTTGTATTTTAGAAAATTGAAAGAAAAAAATGTGGCTCATATTTTTCATGCTTGAATTTTTATTTATATGAATTAATATTTTTGTCAAGGTTAAAAGAACCACCGATAAAGATAAAGGGTCGAATTGAGCAAGCTCAAATCAACAAGTCTTTTAAGTCTAAATTTATACTAGGTGAAATTGTGACTAATAATGAGATAGTGACTAATATTATTCAACAAGTCTTTGGTACACCGGGTGTACCGGTACACCCTATGAATTTATAACTAATTACAAAGGAACTGACTAATGACATTAAAAATATGACTAATGATAAATGTAATAATACTAGTTATAAATCCACATGGTGTACCCGTACACCCGGTGTACCTAAGAATTGGAAAATATTATTTATAAGGTGACTAATGAGATATATGTTATAATACTTGGGAAACAACCATTGTAAAATAAACCAGGTATACCTAAGAATAAGAAATGTCAAATTGACTTATCCGAAATATGGCTTTCACGTGGACACATATCAGTGTACCAGACAACGGTTTGGTGTGCTCGTCGTTGCCACCAATTAGTAGTTTTTTTTCCTTCCTCGACCTTGTTTCTTTTTCTTTGTGTTTTTTGTTCTTTTCCTTCTATATTTAGAGGTTTTTTGGGTTTGCATTGGCTAGTGCTCACTAATTAGTTACTTGGCTTGTCCTGTGTTTTCTATTGCATGCAAGGAAACTCGTTCGCTTTCATGCTATGAAAGAAAGAGTCATGTCCCTTTTTCCCCAAGTAAGCCGCTCAATTGCGAATTTGCGATAAATTAAAACACTGAATTCAACCAAATAAAATACGAAACTGTTTTTTTCCCTGATCAAATGCATCACCCTAGAGAATTAGACATAACCTACAGACTAACTTAGAGGGTGTTTGGTGAAGATTCTCTCTAAAAGTGCTTCTCCTTTGTATATTTTATCTCATTCTCCTCACTCTCCCTCCATTTCCTTCACAAATCAACTACTTATAAGCTCTAAAGGGCTCTCACAATGGCCAAAAGCAAAAGCCCTAAATTGATGATTTTGATTTTGATCATTTTGGAGAGTAGTTTACACTACATTTTGATGATGGGGGAGGGGGAGAAGGGAGAATGGGAGCAAAAATCCAAAGTAAAAGCACTTTTTGGAGAAAATCTTGGTCAAACACCCAACTTAGGATACAATCTTCTCGGATCTCAAAGGATAAATCATGAAGAAAACTAGATACTCTGACTGCATGCAAGTATGCAACCCATTTACCTTAACTTGTTCATTCTCAGCATATATTCAGTTAATCCCAATAGACTTTGTTGTCTATGAATGGATCTCCGCAATGAATTTTAGATCTATTCTCTTTGAATGGATCTCTCCATCCAATCATTGGCATACTGCGGCCACTAGGAATCTAGGATATTATAAAATGGTGCGTTTTATATGCTTGCATATTTGCATGAGGTACTAATATATACTCGTTGTGAGATCCCAAGACTTGGCTCGATGAGGTTCAAAACTCAATTCACCTTTATTTAGTACATCAATTGATGATTGAACTCCAACTACTGATTAATAATTTTTAGTACATCACAACACAAATAGTGGAACACAATTTCTCTGTATGGCAAGCGAAGACCAGTGTCCATTAAGAGAGAAGGGTAATTACTACAGATTTTACTAGCTATACAAGCAAAAAAGAAGTTGTCGCGGCAAGTTACACGCTCGACGAATGACAATACTCGGATACTCCTCATGCGAGTTATCAACTGTAACATCACAAACTATGGGTAAATTTTTACAAGCTAAGCATATTCGAGAACTATTATATGGACAATTACAACTATAAGGAAAGGAAATTAATTTGAACTTGAAATCTAACATGTCCAGGGACTCATCATCTTTATCACTAGGACAAAAACTCTGCGGTAAAGATTAGTACTTTGATAAGGTACTAATATGCACTCTTATTACTCCTAGCTAGTATTGTGGACACGAGGTGTAAATTTACATTTGGGTCTTTTCTCAAGTAGTCAAGTATTACAACATATCTTTAGCAATTAGTCGTCTTTAATACTATTATTATATTAGTCCGTATGTATGTATCACATGTTATTAATCATAATTTCATTCATCACTATTAGTAACTCCGTGTAGTTACACCGGATGTGCAGATTCGGCAATTTGATCTAATCATGATCATACAGAGTAGTTATTTCCTCTATTCCATTTAAATGATTAAATAATTACTTGTATTATAAGTGCAAAGAAAAATCTTAAACCAAGTCGATTAAATATTCTTAGAACTGAAAACTAGGCCGTGAAATCCTGGAAAAAAAGAAAGGGCATACAAGTTACTAAAAAAATCTGTAACGCTATGGACTGTAGATTCGTCAAATATAAAGAATTTACCAACTTCAAATGTTGTTGTAACTGGAAAAGTTGATATTGTCGTTTTCAACCCCTTTATCAACGCTTTAAATTTTCCCTTTCGGACGATTAAAGGATTTTTGCGAAAAAAAAAGAAGCTGGGCTGAGACCTGATGGCGGGCCAACCATCGTGATTCAAAGTTTCAAACCCCACCCTTCCACTATGGTATTTGCTACTGCTGAAGAATAATTCACAATGAGGATTGAGAGACGAAGGAAAGGAGTGGGGGATAAAAAATTTAAATTGGGAAATTTAGTATTTTTTATGTATTTCCCAAACACAATTGTCTAGATACTAACTGCACTACCCCCCACCCAACTGTACTTGCCACTTCTTTCTCTAGTGTCAACTCCTTTTTGATCCAAATTTCCACTGATTCATTCTAAGAAAAAGCTTTTTCATCACCAAATGATTTCTGCTAAAGTTGTACTGTACGTAGCTAAGAATTGATAGGCCAATAATCACTTTGCCCACATCCCAAATTACTAATCAAGAACACATCTTAGTTTTATTGTTGATCGATCGATACAATACAAACTATATGTTATTGTCGATATCAGGCCAGGGAACGATACAGGAAGGATAACTAATTAACTACTGTACGCTGTAAGCTTCTAATAGGTAAATGTGATCGTTCCGTCAATCAATAGCCCTAAAACATGACACCTACTGTTTGCTTCATACTCTTAAAGGCCTATTCTTTTAGAATTTATCTTTCTTCAGTTTTTGCTTATTGCAATTTTTTTTTTTGGTTCAAAGGAGACCTAAGTTGGTGAGAATCGAGCCCCAATCTAAATTAATTTAAAGTGTGCTTTATAGTACGTGATCAACTCTCTCTTCTCTGCTTAACTTAAGCGTTTTCATTAATGTTAACTAGTGCAGGACCCGTGCGATGCACGAAATTGAACAGTTAATGTTTTAGTTAATTGTCGACGATCAATTCACCTATTTGTTCAATGAATTTCACATGCTTAGAGTTTGTAAATGAATTCAGTTTCTAGATTAAGTTATAACTATATGTATGAGTTCAGTTTAGCTCGATCAATGAAGTAAAATTGAATCTTTAAAAACAAAGTGCGTGATTGGTTTGAAGTGATGCTTACTGAAATATCATCGTCTTCTGTAAAGTATGTACTCTACTAGTCGCTTTCACCTTGATCAGGAATAATCTGCTCTGATTGATCACAAAGTTAAATGCTGCTGGACTAGTTTAATTTTCACCTTCACCTTCACATGATCGTTTTGAACAAACACCTCCGTCAGGCAATTCTCTTAGGTGGGCAATGGGCACAGTGCAGTACTCTAGGTCTAGTACTCCATGCTTTCTGAATTTTCTTTTTGCTTTTCTTACCTCTTCCTTGTTCGTGGGTAATGAATGATATGATATCTCCTAATCTACTGGTACTACTGTTCAACAAAATGTTACTCGGTGCGCGTCTAGCTCACTCACGAACTCTCATTTTCAGTCACCTTACGCATTCATTTCTTGTACATCCCTCGCTTTATTGCGCTTTTTGCACCTATATAAGAGCAAGCGTTTCAGCTTGATCAAGCTACAAAAAAAGACACCCCTCCAACCTGAAGTTCCACTAAATAGATCTGTATCATTTGTAAGGAGAGAGAACGGAGTGGAGGCACTCCACCCTCGTCTCTTCCTTACACGTGTTATCCTAAGGCCTTGCAAGCACAAGCAAAAATCTTCTCATTATTCCTAAGCAAACCCCAAAACCTTCTTGCCATTGTTGCTGTTTGCATTGCCTGGCTCTACCATACTTAAATCGGCAATTATTAGCCCAACATCTTAAGTGTAAGTACATGCATGCAAAATGAGGCTGTCCATGAAACCATCCATTGTGCCGGCAACTTCTTACGTAACCTACCACAAGCAGCATTGCCCTTGTGCTCTTAAGCAACAAGTGAACTTTAACACTACTCGACAATACAACCTTGGTATCAACACTTCCAAGACCACCAAGAACTACAGCTTAAGGTACTCCCACAGCTCTCAGCCAACCTTACAGAGGCTCGGGGGTCGGTGGATGGAGTACCAAGGAGCGATGGACTGGGTGGGTCTCCTCGACCCCCTGGACAGTGGTCTGAGGGCCGAGATTCTCCGGTATGGAGACTTCGTTGAGGCCGCCTATCGCGCCTTCGATTTTGACCCCTCCTCCCCCTCCTACGGTGCATGCAAGTATTCTAAAAAGAGCCTCCTAGAGGAGTCAGGGCTTCCATGTACTGGTTATCGGTTGACAAGAAATCTCCGCGCCACGTCCGGTATCCAGCTCCCTGACTGGGCCAAGGCAGCTCAATCCAGCTGGGCCGCAATGCAGTCTAGCTGGATTGGGTACGTGGCTGTGTGCCAAGAACGTTCCGAAATTGATCGGCTTGGTCGTCGAGACGTTGTCATTGCCCTTCGAGGCACTGCCACGTGCTTTGAGTGGCTTGAGAACCTACGAGCAACTCTAACCAAGGTTCCTTGTACAATCCCCGGCGAGGACAACGTTGGTCCGATGGTAGAGAGCGGGTTTTTGAGTCTCTATACCTCGAGCACCAAAGATTGCCCAAGCCTCCAAGACACCCTACGGAGCGAGGTGAGGCGAATACTCGACCTCTACCCCAATGAGCCTCTAAGCTTCACTATCACCGGCCACAGCCTAGGGGCTGCCCTAGCTACCCTAGCAGCGTATGACATAAAGACAACATTCGATCAAGCTCCACTTGTGACAGTAATGTCCTTTGGTGGCCCCCGGGTGGGGAACCAAAGCTTTCGATGCCTTGTTGAAAATCAAGGCACCAAAATCCTACGGATTGTGAACCCCAATGACCTCATCACCAAGGTACCCGGCTTTGTCATCGACAATAATAATCATAATGATGGCAATAACAATAACAGTAGCTATATCAATAAAAGCAACAACCACCCCGAAACCCGCCCAATGGTGGGATTCTGGCCGAGCTGGTTACAAAAACGGGTCCAGGACACGCAATGGGTGTACGCAGAAGTCGGCTGTGAGCTCCGCCTTACAATGGAGGAGCCACAAAGCCGTCCGCCTTACTACTTGAGCAACATGAACTTCGCCAAATGCCATGACCTCAAGACATATCTCGAACTGGTGAAGGCTAAGTGTCCACTTAGAACAACAGCCAAGAAGCTGTTGAACAAACAAGCACATCATCCTACCACGTCCCATAATCAAACATCTCCGGCTGTAATGTGACAAACAATCTATGAAGGTCGTATTTTTGTGTATATAGGAATCACGCACTTTCTCCTAGCAGACGTTCTAATCTAACAAAAGAAAGAATTATGTATTTATATGTAAATATACATGACCAGATTTGAATTGCATACATTTAATTGATCATTGCAATTTTAAATCATTCTCTTGAATTAAATTTTAAATTAGCTCTCGATTAACGAAAATCAATTTACTTCAAAGGCTAGAATGCTAGATACAATATTGAAAAAGACCAAGTTGACTATTTGACTTCAGGTTTTCGTTGTTGAACTTCACTACTTCAGTTTTCTCATGCAAACTGCATAGAATTGTTGACGATCAAGTGCGATTTTTGTTGACGATCAAGTTTTCTCATAAAAAAGGCGATTTTTGTTTTGAAGACGACTTCTTAATAAATTATTCGGACTGAAAGCATTTGGACTCGAATTAAGTCAAAGTATTATAGCACTGGGGTCCTAAATTAAATGTTTTCTAATCTCACATAAATTTAAGTTGGTGAAACCTTTGACCCATAATCCAAACATATCGTTATCAAGTACACCGTATAACTTATTTCCAGTTGCTCATGCATGAATAGTTGTTATGTGATAACTAGTCACCCCATATACATGTGAGCATTTATTGAATTTAGAATTAAGGATATTCCAAATTGTTTTCTTGTGTAAAAGAGACTTAAGAGAATTATATGTGAGTAAGTAAACATTTGACAAAAGGACTGATCTGAGAAAACATAAAGATCATATTGGGATATGAGGCCAACTAAAAAGACGATGGTAATTTTTTTGTGGAACTAACAAAAACACCATAATATCATTGTGAATAATCGTGAATGAACTCAGGTGCCGCCGAGCCGGCCATATAAACGTCTAAGACCTGTAACGTACACCGACCTAGGTGGAAAATTCACATACATAAAAAGGCCAAAAGGGTCACACCGGCCATACCAAATAAGTTCTAACAGCAAAATCTGCAGATTCACAATGTAAAAAAATGTACTTCCCACGTCATTGTCCTACACAAAAAAAGGATCCGCCGCAATTCCTTAGTCTCCCCACCAAAAGTAAATAACTTCGGTTCCTATTATTTCCCAAATAGTAGGCAAATTATTAACGCTATTCAGTGGCTTTCACCCACCCCACAAGCCACAGTCAATAGGAAAAAAATTGTGTCAATATATCCCCACGACTATACAATAATTATTCGTCTACACTATATTGACCCATCAGCTACACAATGACCCTCCTACCCGGTCTCATATACGAAACAGTTTCGAACAAATTTTTCTCCAATCAACAAATGTTTTGTTGCAAGTTTATTTCCCGTATAGTTTATTACTCTTTCTTTTTTAAAAGACTTGTGTTTAATGAGTAGCTTCTTTTGCCCGCTTATTTTGTCGAGAAGCTGCCCCAAAAATACAGTAAGAAACATTCACCCAACATTCAGAGGCGAATCCAGAGAAAATAAGGAAATGAGTTTAACCACTGATTCATTACTGATCTAAACTTGAAAAATATGCATATTAACAGCTTTTGGGTGATGCATCTGCATTACCCCTACAACACTCGCCACTGCCAATAGTACAAATACAAACACAAATATTATGCAACATTAATGTATTAATACTTATATTAAACTAACATAATCATCATTAATAATTAGAAAAATTTGTGTGAACCCGTATCATATGTGACAGGGTCACTTATAACTATCGAGGGGTCACTTAATAACCTCGTCTCATATATGAACGGGTTCACCCAAATTATTATGAATAATAATAGCTATAATAAAAAATACTACTCAATATTTTATAGTTTTTTAATATAATCAACCAAAACTAACAAATGTAGTCCAATACAATACTAATGTCTAATGCTAAATATTTTTGGCCAAATTATTGTTAAATTTTTTAAAAATTGAGCAAAAAATGTCAAACTATAAAGATCATTTTGGGACCTAGTCACCTAGTACAAAGTTACTAGAATTTACATTAACTTCAATAAACGATAATAGCTTGTACAAAAATGGTAAGAGTGTTATTACTATACTAATTATCTCTTCTTTTTAATATAAATTAGTGGTATATATTATGATATAACAATGATAATTGGTTCTCAAATTTTTATTAGTTTTAATATTAAGATAATAGTAATCCCACCAAACATCTCTACGAATTCACCAACACTTGATCAAACCAGCTATGTGAACCAATTTGTCAAAATAAACCAACGTCTCCAGTTTGGGAAAGAAGTAACCTTCCTTAATTAGGTAAACTCATCGCTAGGGCATCGCTAGGTGCTGGAATGCGGGTGCACAACATAGTCGCTAATAAATTTTTTTAAAATAGGAAATAAGTTAGAAATCCATTTTAGTTCAATATAATACGAAAAGCTACTTGTATTAACCGAAGGAACAATATTGGCAAAGACAAGATTTTAGGAAAGGTGCTAATAATGAACAGAGTTGTTAGGTTCGGTGGCGAAGTTTTATATGTACTAACTCAAAATAATCTAATAATATGCAATAAACCACCCGGTTAAAATTAACAACCTAATGCAAATTTTATCGAAATTAGGCGATCTTATACACATGCAATGTTTGGAAAAAATTTGTGTGCGAGTTGCTTGTATTTTTAGAGCTTGATGGGTTTATGTTTACAAATGTAACCCAAATTAATATTTTTACACATAAAGTCAACATTATTAAGCTAGTGATCACTTTTGATTGTGTTAAATTTATTGTCAATGTCTCATGCCAATCTCCCTCATATGCAATCGTTTGAATAAGGTGGTATACAATAATATATGTACAAAAGCATTAAAAATAAGAAAAATAAGAGGAAAGATATGGTTAGTGCATAATATAGGAAATATTGTACAAGAAAGCCTACCTTGAATGCTTGGCTTTAAGTGAAACCTATACATGCATACAAAGGTTAGTAGATTTCAAGAATTAAATCATAATGGACAACAAAAAATTTAAAGAGAAGGTTTAGAAGAAGAGATGGGAAAAAAGAGGTTTTTAATGCCTACAACTGGATCTTTATACTTGCAAAGTTTGAGAAAAGGAATTTGTCTTTGATCCTCCTTCTTGCTCTTTAATGAATTTTAATTAGAAGAATTTTTGTGTGCGAGTTACTTGTGTTTTTAGAGCTTGAGAGGGTTGATTTTTCACTAAGGGAGAAGACAGAATTTCAATGTGTTGACTACATATTATTATTTTTTGGTTTAAAGGGGGGCTCAAGGCCCTTGTTGACTACATATTTTAGTATACTAACATTAGGTTAAATTGTCATTTTTAAGAGGATGAAATGAGGTGATATTTATATGAGATGATGAGTAATTATCCAGATAAAGTTAATATTGAGGAAAATATAAAATATTTTGGAAATTTGAAGAATAAATGATCCGATGCGAGGAGGGTGGGATCGGCGCATAGCACCAGAGGCCGGCGCTAGGGTATTACTGAGTAGCCGCCGCTAGGGTATTAATGAGTAACCAGCGCATATGAGACTGGGTATTAATTACTCCTCGGGTAATCATTAATGAACCACTATGAATAATAACCCCTCAAGTAAACAATAATGACCCCTCTCACCAAGTCTCATATATGAAACGGGTTTACACATTTTTTCTCTTTTCTTTTCCCATTGTTCTTTTATGTAAGAGAAAAAATGTATGAAACCGTTTCATATATGAGACTGTGTGAAGAGAGTCATTAATTTTTACCCGAGGGGTCATTAATGACTACTCGATGGGTTATTAATACCCAATCTAATATATGAAACGAGTTCACACAATTTTTTTGTTTATATAATAGTTGTTAGATTAGGTGTTAGCAAGATACTAACATTATGATGTTCATGCATGGAATCAAAAACATATTAGTTTTCTTATTAACTGCCTCTTAATTTTTGGCATGTGAAATTTAATGAGAATCTCACATGGATTTATAAGACATAGTTATTAAACACGTCTTTGTAAATAGATTAAATTCTAGATATATCATTTTGTTTAAAAAAAAATTCAACATAATAGGCGTATGTTTTTATTTTATATTGGTGATCATGAGGGATTAATCCCTCTAATGGGGCGTATGTAGGAAATGTGTCCATAATCGGGCTATAAATTTCTCTGGCATAAGACATCAACAACAACAACAACCCAGTGTAATTCCCATTTTATGGGGCTTTTGGACGGTCTAGATGTACACAACCTTACCCTAAATAAAGTAAACACTTTAAATAGAAAGATTGTTTATTAGAACGATCATATGCATTGCGCATTGAAGTATTGATTTCCTATAACTTCACTCAAATCAAAAGTAACGGAAGTTTTATTAGCCATTTTGAATTAGTCCATGTTCACCGATGGTGAAAGATGGAATTCTTTCAATATCATCTGGCATGAGACATCGATAGATTTAATTTTTTGTCCATCTGGATATTGGCCACTAAATACAGTACAAATTCACGTTTATCACAGCAGTTATGCACATATTCAAACAAATGAATTACAACACGAACTAAATCCAAACTTAGATTAGACCGTATCTCCTTTACTTCGAATATCCCTTTTTGTCATATATGGTTTACCAGTGTACCACAATGTTTCGATTTACTGAGTCATTCGATTGACGTTAATGGCAGCATTGTGCATGCACTTAGCCACTTACTACGATAAGAACTATCATCATTAACTTGGGACTAAAATGTATCTAATTTCAACTCTCAGTGATCGGGTGGTGTATGACCTACCTAGCTTGTACTATCAGCCATGACTCCGACGAGCGAGGCTACAAACTGTTGCTTTAGATAGTTAACTTTGACTTACGAGACGAATACACGACGACGTTTTTCATACCTTCAATATATAGGAATCGATCACGCTTGATCACGGGATGGCCACTTCTCCACTTTGAGCAATCTTCGGTCCCCATCTTACTTAGAGTTAACATGAACCTATGATCATACGCGTACTAACACTAATAATAACAGAAGAGGTTTGATGAAACACATGGAGACCTGTTTTATTTATGCAATTATACGGAAACAAAGGTTATTAATTAGTAAAACAATTTTGGTCATTAGTGTATAGGGGTGATAATGAGCCGAGCGGCTCGTGAACAATTCGAGCTCGACTAGGTCAAAGCTCATACAAAACACATCTCGAGTAAGCTCGGACTCAGCTCGACGTCTATCTTGAGCCAAGCCAAGCATAATCTTTTCTTTATTGGAAATGGTTAACTATTCGATGAAACTTGCTCTACTAGAAATCTCCCTACTTCTTACACGCATAATAATCAACATTCCTTTTTGTTTTTAACTATAGGCATATCCAAACCATTTGAACCAGATAGACCAATTCTAGGGAATAAAGTGCTCCAAGCATCAATTCACAAGATTTGAACCCGGCAAAATTACCCAAAGATACTGGGTTAATTACACCAACCACTGTATCTCATCAGCATTCAACTAGACGGGGCTTTTCTGACTAGCTCTCTTCGACTATTACAAAAGTTGTTCCCTCGGTAAATTATTAAATAATACGGTCTCATTTTACAATGAAATGGTACTTTGACCATCAATAATTTATTATTTTGGTATCAAAAATCAATTCACAAAATTATACTGTTCTAAAACTACATTTCAAAATAAATCTAATAGCTGGTAAAGGAAGTTCAAAGTAACATCCTATGCCTAGTATTTCTCAAAATCCAATAATCCAATAATCTATTATTATTTAAGGTAGTCTAATTAGCTATGTAAGCGGGATGAACGACTATTTGGATCGGATAGGGATGCCACTCCGAAGGTCTCGTTCCGGTGGGATGTAGGAGTACCAGTATCCGCTAAAAAAGCATTGGCCCTCTCATGATCATTTACACCTGTTAAAACTTTTTTAAAATTCTCTTTTTGGGGAACAACTCTTACAAACTTAGCACATTTAACATGCACACTAGAAATGGAATGGTAACGTACGTCTATAGCACATAGCCACAAAGTGATCTGATTATCTTTACAAATGACTTTTCAATCGGAGGGAGTTAACATATGTGATTTGACTCCAAAATAAAGCACCTAGCAAACAGTAGTTCAGTAAATTGTGATATGAAAGCCTTATTGAGCTCCACAATAAAAAGCGCGAATAAACGTATAAAGAAGGGCCAAGAGAAAGGAAAAAGATCATGAACGTACCGAGTGTACCGAGTGAACATCACCATCATCTTTCTGCATGATCAACAATCTGATGCGTTGTTCAATCATCATAGTATTTTTTTTTTTTTGTTAAAGAAGATGCATTAAGTAAAATTAAAGCTCGCTAATGCTGGTTGGTATCCAGCTATGAGGCGAGTTAGGATTACAAGGCACAAAGATCCTACAATTTC
>ONZK01005547.1:0-10056 GCA_900322385.1 Pharnaceum exiguum
CATAAATTTGAAAATCAACTGCCACGTCACCAATTTTAACAGTCAACCCTTCGACTTAACGGTCAAACCATTAAAACGCTAACGGAACCAAACCTCAGGCCACCAAAATGACAATATACAAACCTCGGGACACCAATTCATAATTAGCCCAAACTGTAGGGCACCAAAACGCAAAATATCCATTATTTTACGTTACACATTTGTGTCTAGTTGCCAGCTTTTGAGGGTAAAATTTTGTGCAGGATCCTCTGTTTCACTCATGCGTGCCACTCTTCCTATTGGTCTATTTATTTATCTTTTTTTATACATTTATTTAACAGAACTATTACATCTTGGTCAAAGGTGAGTTCGAGCCGAACCCGTGCCGACTCGTTTGTCAAACGAGTCGAGCTGGAGCCAACGGTACTTTGCCTCTGCTCGACTCCATTAAATTGGGCCCAAGGAGAGTTGTTATAAACTTGTGACGATCCAACTCAAAACCAATTGACAGTGAATAGAGGGCACCAACTCATTTAAAAACATCCCAAGACCACTACAAATTATAAATGTGGGATTCAAGTCACCACTATTCCAACAGACTCGTATTGGCACGTATTGTTATTTCTATTATTTTTTTATGGTTTTGTCAACGCTTGTACATAATAAATTGGAGATAAGTGTCAAAATAATTTGAGTCGATGTATAGTATTAAAAAATACAATTATAATAATATAATATTCAGTAAAATTTAGAATGTATATCAAATTTTTTTAAAAAAATTGTGAAATTGTTCGAATTTGGAGTGGCTCGAATCAGGTTCGAGCTCGGCTCAAGCTCTAAACGAGCCGGGCCCGAGCCTCAAACCTTAAAACTTGACCATCTT
Organism: Pharnaceum exiguum; assembly: GCA_900322385.1. NCBI lineage: Eukaryota > Viridiplantae > Streptophyta > Magnoliopsida > Caryophyllales > Molluginaceae > Pharnaceum > Pharnaceum exiguum. The sequence continues at coordinate 863 of ONZK01005547.1, forward strand.
CGAGCGAGCTTGAGCCAAGCCCCATGATAGGCCACTCGAACCCAATCTCTAGAGGGCTCGTGATCGACTCGACTCGTTTACATCTTTCAGACAGAACCGCAGACGGGAGATCGTACGACTAAGGTTGTGAGATAAAGGAGATCTACTTGTCTGGGCTTTACCTTTAACCCTTACTGCTAAAAGTGTCAAAATGTCGTCACAATTGTTTTCACGACTGCACTCAAAGAAGCCCACGAAATTGGACTCATGATGAAAAAGCCCAAGTTCAAATAGCCACAACTCAAACTCTGACGTTTGCCCTAAGGCTACGGTCTCTCAGTCTTCTTCCTCCTCCTCTGTCCTCTGGAGTTTCATATAAGTACCCTCTTCTTCCTTCACCTACTCAAACACATAAACATACATACATGTAAAAACAGTGAGGGAGAATAGAGGAGCCTAACTATACGAGTGTACTACTTCAGTACTCCGTATATGTTTACAGATTTGAGGGCTTACTTTAAAAAAAAAAACTAAAAATGGTCAAACTCCTACCCGACCGTAATTTCTCTGTCTAATTCCCGAAATGCCAGTCTTCTCTATTGTTTGTCCTGTACTATTCAATCCTTACTTGTGGAGGAGGAATGGACACCGAAGTGCACCGTGAGATTTGGAACTACGGGTATAAGTTCTCTTTTCCGGTAATTTGCCTGCAATTGAGTCAGATATGGTTTTCCACAGGGTCTTGGTAGCCTGTGTGTATTCTCAGCCTTTGTCAATTCTCCCTCCTACATAGTGTCCGGGCTATCATTGCTTTTTATATTGCATCCTTCGCGACAATTTGAAGCTGGCAAAAAGACGCCTCGGCTGCGGTGAGCCGGTGGAGTGAGCAGAAAGGATGAGTTCAACCTAGAAATCTCGTGGAATTGCGGATTTCTGATTTCGGGTTTTTGATTGAGGAACATTGGGAATTAGAAATTTAGAGTGGCCAAGAGCTCGATATCTATAAAATGCTGCTGGTTATATGTGAGAGTAGCGGACTGTAAAGTGTAATTTACTAATTTGGTTGTCTAATTGCATGGTAGCTCGGATCATATTATTCTTATAATGTTTCTACAATTTTGAGGATAAAATTTGTGAATATATTATACAATGGATATTAAATCAAATTCTATATTGATGATAGATTTATTTACAAGTGATGCTCTTAGAGAGGAACGATGTGTTTTCCTGTCAACTGGTGACTCATTGAAAATACAGTAGCTGGTAAATGGAGATTTTCCCATTAGAATGACAGAAATGTAACAATTCCATTATCTACCTCAAATACAATCTAGGGTCCTAATATACAGAAAATTACCAATTACTTGGGACATACAGTGAAAATTCAGTTCTTTTAATACTGATTGTGCCCAGCAGAAAATGGCAGAAGGTTGATCTAAAACTCAACCTGGGAATCAGAACGGGATCGGAACTTGCTTACTCTAGGCTTTGAAAGTCCTGAGCGAATCAGATTGTTGTAGGCGTAAATTACTGCATGTATAGATCGATGTACTATAGCAGGGAACCTTTCTATAGCAACCGTTGTCCATATAGCAAACAGAACAAGACATAAAGGCTAAGAACAATGCTTTGGCCATTGAGAAATGGCCTCCTGATTATCTGAACTTCTTGTATACAGAATACAGTCTAACTAGGCAGATAAATGGGGGTTTTCCTCATCTGTGCTTTTACTATTTCAGTCTGGCTAACCATTTACAGCTTAAACATATCACCAAGAATTTGATTCAATCTAGAAAGACCAAGTCTAACACTAGCTCTAACCTGCCTCAGCTTTAACTCTGTCGTTTGCCTTAGGGTGTCTCGTGCAGTCTTCTTACTTTACCCGAGTCTCATACCTGACCCATTCTTTACCCATTTTTCACCTACTTACAAACACGAAACATACATGAGAAGACTTTCCACGAGTTTTTTTGTACAACATATTTTGGATCTCCTACGGCCAGAATCATGCAAATCCGTATGGGCAATGTCGTGAGAAAAATAGGATTTACTTATCTGGGTATTAACCTTTTAGGTTCGGCTAACCCATTTACTAACTAAACTTTCACTATTCCCTCAGTTTTTTTAATCATAGAAGCTCAAGTAAATTGCACTCAAGTAGAAAAAGCCCAAGTTCAATTAGCAACAACTGCCAACAACTCTGACGTCTTCTTACACTCGAGTTTTATAAGTACCCCAAACCCCATTCTTTACCTACTCACAAGTGACAAACACACAAAACAAACTCGGTGCATGCAAAAAGGTGAGGGAGAATAGAGGAGTCTGACTATATGAGTGCACTACTGCACTAGTGCTGTATATAGGTTTGAGGGTTTAGGTAAAAATAAAAACTAAAGATGGTGATGAGTAACATTAATTTTGTTGGAGGAAGGAATAGTCACCGCAGTTATAAATCTTATAATTTTCTGCTTTCAGCTATCATTTGTATGATTTTGAGCCTAGGGTCGAAATCCAACCTGACCGTAATTTCTCTGTCTAATTCCCGAGATGCCGGCCGTTGACCTTGTTGGCACCATCATCCAGGTACCATTGCGATGGTGGACTCAATCGGTACTTGTTCAATGCATTGTTGGAGAGTTTCATTTTTTTCAGGGGGGCTAACTATGGCTACAAAGTTTCCTCCACATTGAAATCACAAATGTGGCAAAACTCAGATTGGACTGCAGAACCTTCACAGTGTTGCCGCAATCGATAGTCCAGGGATATAATAAGTTCAAAGCAATGTAATGCAGGGTGCCGCGTGCTATAATATTAACAGTAATTTGGAACGTGTTGTATATATGAGTAGTCATTTTTTCTTTTTGAGATACTTCAATACTTTATAGTACCGTAATTTCTTTGTCTAATTCCCGAGATGCCAGACATTATTGACATTGCTCTGTACAGAAGTCAATCGGTACTTCTTCAATGCACTGATGGAGAGTACTCAATCCGTACTTGTGGAGGAGGAATAGACACCCAAGCTAGGCAGTTGAGTTTGGAACTAGCGCTACATACCTGCTGTTGAAGGGGAAGATATGGAGGTTGAACCGGAAGAATAACGATGGAATTCAATCAATAACCCATTGCGGATGCATCGGGGAAGCAGGCGGTTTTAGCATAGATGAATTTGAGTTCGATATTCCTATAGAGGATGTATTTGGTTCTCATTGACTCATTGTACAATAACAATAACAACCTACAAGTTTTCTATTCCTACTCCCTAGTAATCTGTCTAGGGTGTGTGCCAGGAAACCAGATAAGTTGTGTTCAAAGTAGTTGGGTGACCTGCCTGCAATTGAGTCGGATTGTTTTTTAATGCCTCTTAATTCAACTGTGAAGAGCTCAGCAATGAAAAAAGAAGAGCTGTGTGTACTCTTTTACCTTTCGTCTCTTCCCTTAGTTTGGTGTGTAATTGGTGCCAATTTCGCACATCTATCTATCATTCTCAATTCCAGAGCAAACTATAAACAGTTATTATGTGCCCAAAACAGAAATTATCAAAAATTATACCCCTTCTGGAGGAATTATTAGCTTCCCAATTTCTTTGTCCTTTTACCGTTGCCTTAATGGAAACATTTTCCCTTTGCAATGAGCCAATGACTATATTATTTGGCCCATACACTACTCTTCCTATCACATATTCACATGTACGTCTAAGAGCGAAAAAGGTCTTATTAATAAAGAAAGGTAAATATCAAGTTGTTCTATAAGCAAATAATGAGGAAAAGAAGATAAAAATGGGATAGGGTACATATTGTGGTACTTTTTACACTAGTAGACCGGCAGTGGTATAAAAACACTTTGAAAGTAAAATTTACAGTACTAGTACTAGAACACTGGTAGGTTCATATTTGCTCTAATAACTTGTAATTAAGGATAAGGCCACAACGGATATGGATAGGAGGATCATGTCGACGTTGATATTGTCCATGGGCATGGCAATCGCCACGGGGGTAGTCGGGTAGACTACGATAACGAGCTTGAAGAGAAACACTCTCAGCCTAAGCCTAAGGTATGCCTTGACCAATTTCACGCATTGCTAGTAATGAACGAAATTAACAAGGAGAATGTAGAGGTACAACTGAACGACTTATGATACGACTGGCCAAATGGACGCAACATGAACCTTCAGTTAGGCAAGCTTGTGTACGGTATTGAGTGGAATAACGGCACTTCAATTCCTACTACTTCAGCTATGAGCCTCAAGAGTGCGACATATATACTGCAGTTTGAAGTTGGCATTGTTACCCCAAATTGGCTTGATGGTGCCACCTATCTAGGCCAGTGTAGATGGTATTCTATGCAATGTGTGGGCTTCAAACCTTTAAACCTTTAACTTGTGTCAATGCAACTCTTACGAGCCCAACTCAAGGCCCAAATTTAAACAGCCGCAACTTAAACTCTGACGTTTGCCCTGGTCTCCCAGTCTTCTTACTCAGCTGAGGTTCATAAATACCCCGTTTGTTACCTGTTCACAATCATGAAACATACATGAGAAAAAGTGATGGAGAATAGAGGGTACAAGTACAATTGTGGGTTCGGGGAAAGATATGGGGATCGAGTAGCTACAGTTTTCTTGATGCCTAGTGTCTAACTCCAATCCCGATCGTGATTTCTCTGTCTATTTTCCGAAATGCGGCCTTGGACTCTGCAAATTTGGTTTTAACTGCAATTATCCCAACGTTCCCAACATATATTACCTAGCAGCAATGGAGTCTATTGCGAAATTCACGCAGCTTCGGACTCAGTGATCCTTGCCAGTGGAGCAAGACAGAACTTATGCAGCAGATTCCTGACTGATGGGGACTTTTCTCACACTTCAGTTGTCCAACAATTGCCTCAAATTAGAAATAGCGACCGGTAAGATTGCCCCAAAATACCAGATCGTGTCATCGTGATTTCTTTCACTGTCATTGCTAAAGAAGTTGAAATTGAGACATATCATCAACCAGCTATCAAAATTCTATAGCATCATTTGGTTTTTGTTTTGTAAAGGTTATTACTTGATACAAATGACTGATCCTAATAACCTAGCTGCCTTCAATAGTTCGCTATATGTTGCAACTTGCAAGTCCCGAACAAGCTTCTAACTTTTCTTTTGGCTAAACCCGAAGTATAATTTCTGAACATATTTTGAAGTTTTTTGTTTGGTTGTAATCAAATATTTTGATTATTTTTGTCAACAGATAGCATCGATTTTCTAGAGAAGTAGTACGTTCATTGAAAAAAATTCCAATGGAAATGAACTCAAATTACATCATTTGTTTACGTTTGTTGCTCTTAAATAGAGGGCCATTAACAGGCAAAAACTTCATCACTTGTTCCAAAACCTGCTTGTGTTGAAGAAAGATTGCTGCTTTGAACCAAAAAGATTTACAACAAAAGAGCTATTGAGTTTCCGCCTAAGCAGAGTGTTTGGCAATTGCCTCCTTAAGCATTCTCCCAAGCGCAAATGCCAAAGGTGGGGGGACTGCATTACCAATTTGGCGGTGCTTATGTTGAATGGTGCCTGCAAACTTGTAGTTATCGGAAAACCCCTGCATTACAATGTACAATAATACAAGTTTCAGACCAACGGATTCAACTAATATATGACAGAATGTACCAGTCCCTTCGTCTGCCTTCATAAGTTCATGATAAAGAAATTGGTATCTATTGCATAGAATTAAGTCCAAATGCCATGTTTGCCGCAGCATAGCCAAACAAAATTCAGAGGAATAGAGGGAGATAGGTGAATGACATGGTAGCTAGTGCATAGAATTAAGTCTAAATCTCATGTTCATAACTCGAACTGCATGTGTTTCTTTAAGCATATTCATATTGGTCCACTTCTGCTACCTCTCTAGTATGTAAGATACAGGTACACAAAGAATAACTCAGAATAAGATGTGAAGGTCCTGTATTATTGATTTATTGTAGCAGAATTCAGTTTGAATAAGTGAATAGTCTACAACCTTTAACCTGTCTTAAATGAAAATAGAGTATGCAACTAAGATCTAAAATATTATTGATCTCACCTCACGTATGTCGGAGCGATATGCTTTGTCAGCGGATAAATCATCTGGTCTGAAAAACCTCTGAGCTCTGCATTTCACAGATTCATGGGTAACCTTTCCTGAACCCTTGGGCATCTTAATTTCAACAAGCTGACATTACGTCCACCCTTGAAAGTCCCACTGTCTTTTTCTGCTTCTACAAAATACATGGAAAAAATCCAGAACATTGTATTATGTTCCCTTGTACACAAAACCAGTAGATGAGGCATTCAACTTCAGCAACTCATTCTGCACTTGAGTTTTCTTAACATTACAGGCCAAACAAATGCCACTAGCAGCTCCCTTGGTGTCGCTTGGTAGAAAAAAGAATGCACCTTTCTCTGGACAATATAAACTTTTGCCGAAGTACTCTAAAGCCAAATCTTTGCTTTTCCTATCTTCTGCTCTTGCACGATCCAACTTATCTCTGTTTGCATTATCGCTGAGGACTGAGGTGCTGATATCCCCATGGTATTGATTGAATTTCAACCACCACAGTGTGTTTAGCTTGATGAAGATCAAAGTGCAATTATATTGTTTGTCAAGAATAGCTCTCTGTCGTTAGCAGCATCGCCTAATACTGTCTGACATCCCCTCACCATAAAAAGTATATCTAATCGATCTCTCATTCTCGTTTTCCTACCATCTAAGCAAAGTCATCTATTTCTTTAACAAATTCATTAATGTTTCTAAAGAAAATTTCATCCAAAAAGACAAATTATCATGGTACACTTTTACTAAATTGGTCGTCCTTCACCTGAGTAGCTAGTGGAAACTCAAGCCCAATTACTTGTAGACTTTAGGTTCGAATAACTGCTCCCCCGTAGCCCATATCAATAACTAGACCTTCTGACATTGGCTAAAGGCTTCTTTTCTCTATTCCTCCAAATTGCGAACTGTGAACAGAAAATTATTCTATAATTACCCTCTTTTGGACTTTGAGTTCACTTTGTGGATCATTTTAGTGGCCCAAACCAAATAGCCCCCTGCTTAATGTCATGTATAGGAACAGCTTAGGTTCTGTTTTGTTCAGCTGTCTGAAAGTTTAATTGTACCGAATTTAATTGGAAAAAATTTAATTGAACTGCAATGAATAGTAGTGTAAGTATAGTTAAACAATAAAGTGGAAAAAACTTAATTAAACTGGAAAAAACTAAACTGAAATAAACTGGAACAAACTGAAGTTAATTGAAAAAAATAAATTTACCAACATATAAGTCGAACAAAGCAGAGTCTTAATCTCGAAGCCTAGCTACGACGGGCTACGCGAAACCCTAATAAGTAAAGGTCCTTTGTGGAGGAAATAACATGCAGGAAGTGTGAGCCAATGGAAGTGAGTAGTGCAAGATTGACCATATCTCCTTCATGCTCTTCTCATTTATGGGTAGTTACTTCAACTTTTGTGTGTATCTTATATATACACCTCTGCTGCGATGTATCGTGATTTCTTTGTGTAAAGTTCAACATTAACTGCGCTGCTCCAAACAAATGCCAGTCTCTTTTGCTAGCCACCTCTATGTCACCCATGAAAAGAGGTCTAAAAAGTCTGAGGAAGCAGTATCCGGCGAAAGAGTTGATCACCCTTCGTCTCGTTTTAACTGGCAAAGTTTTTTAGTTTCCTATCATTTAATTTCCCTCCCTCTATCTTTTGGACATTCAACCGTGGTTTCTCTGTCTAATGAAATTCCGATCTTTCTAAACCAAAGTATAACGAATGTTGAGAGAAAGTGATCGGTGGTACAGTTAGCTTCGACCAGAAAGTCAACGGTCATTAGCGAAGATGCTTAGTATGAATGCTAAAGATAGTCACAACTCCTACAGTTGACCATTTTCCAACAGTTGCTAATTCAAGTGGTACATGTACCGTTCTCTATCCAAATGGGACAACCGAACAATTGTTCCCGGAGGAGCGAGCAGCTGTTTCCCGGGCTGAAAATTAAGACATCCAGGAGCTATTTGGATTAAAATTAGCCACCCAGATCTATGTGGTTTTTGTAGTTTGTAGTTCCGGTTTTCGGGTTATATCCGTTGTGTGTGCTAACTTATTATCTTATATTTCATTTCTATGAATGAATCTCGTGTTCTAAGAAATTCTGCTCAAGTAGGAGCCATAGTTTCAGGGTTCATTAATATGTACTTGCTACTGATTCAATAAAAAAATTCAAATTTCCAAACCAGTGAAGTTGCCTATCTATTTCTGATTTCGTACGAATAAGTCATCCTACCTTTAGCAATAAGGTTTTGTTAATCCTACTCGTACTTTGACTGTTATATATCCTAAAAGAGACGCTGCCTGTAGTTTGTTTTGTTATAAGGAACTTTAGCGCTCATTGCTAGGAACCATCTATGAATATGATTATAGTTTGGCGGAAATGAGATTATTATAACAACTTATTAGTTTACATTCAATGTGAACGTAATCTTGAGTGCAGGACTCATCACTCATGTAGGGAATATACTATGGTCGTTGGTCTACTAACCTTATTTAAAAATATAGTAAGAAACACAGTTGTCTTGACAATAGTATAGTGTAAAGCACAAAGAAAAAAACCATGTGATGTCGTACTGTTTAAAATACTGTAAAAAGTGCAAATAATGTTCTGCTACCCTGTCACACAACTCACTACCATAGATTATCTAATAAACTCTTTATATTGTACTAATATGTGTGGATGCGTTTCTGTTTGGTGGGTTTAGTTCTTCAAAAGAGTGATGATGCTTCGTCTATGTCGTTTTGAAAGTAGTTTTCCGAGGTCTTTTGTGGTATCACCTGATGTGAATAACCAGATATGTGGGGAGGATACGGCAAGGACAAGTCAACTGATCATGAAGCTGCAGATCAGGAAGAATCTTTTGCTACCTCGTCGATTTGGTCGAGTATTCACTGTCAGGAATGAAGTTGCAGACCTTCCTTATGAGCCTGTTGACAGCAAAGCAGAGAGGGGATTGATGAGCATTAAGTCACCTGACGTTGCGAAACAATCTAAAGAATTTGCAGTCCCTCAGATAGGAGCAGATAATGGATCAGGGTAGGAATTTCTGATACATCCTTTTTCGAGTTAGCTGGTTATTGGTGAAACTGATTTATCATGCATATAGACATACAGCCATATCAAGATAACCTGATCCCCCCCCCCC
>ONZK01005552.1:3950-16283 GCA_900322385.1 Pharnaceum exiguum
GTTATTACTGCACTCCTTGAGCAGACCCTGAACCAGTGCCTCGGTCTCTTGCTCCCTGATGTCAGTGAGCAAGTTAAGCTTGATGGTGGAGAAAAACTCGAGAGTCGTAACCTTACGGAGGTTCCGCCAAAGCGGTCCATAATTAGCTGCTCCAAGGGTGGTGAAGTCATAGTTGAGGTGTTTGCCTGCAAGAATTTGAGGCCTGTTTGCTAGGATTTTGTCGTTTTTAGTAAAGCATTCTTCAACTGCAGCTGGGCATGATATGATTACCACCGGACGATAGCCAAACCTTAGGGAGTATATGGAGCCATATTTGTAGGAGAACTCTTGTAGTGTTCGGTGAAGTGGTTGTTTTAGCTTATGGAGGTGGCCTATGATGGGAAGAGGTGGCGGACCTGGTGGCTTGGTTTTGCATTGTTGATTTGTTGTTCGGTTCAATTTTTGGACGAGGAGAATGACAATTGAGAAAACTGCTGGTAGCACCAAGGAGTAGAACAACAGTTGGTCCATGAATATCATGCTACATACATGGAACAAGATGCCTTATTACAAGATTGATATTTTAGTTTTGCTACAGCCTTCTGACTTGTGAGTCTCTTTAGAGGGTGACAAATTTGTCGTTGGTGGTATCCTCTTTGTCCAGCAATACCAAGTCCAGGCAGCTTAAATCCACACGATAGCTTGAAGACCACACATTTTTAAAGCTGCTGCTACGGCAAAATCATGCTAGCTGTGCACCAAGGACGTCGACATACTAATTTGTACAATTGTACAAATAGATGTTGCGTTAGATTATAGAAAGAATTGTCGTGGAGCCTCACATAACTCTTATCTTTTGAGAGTGCTTGTCAAATGTTAGAAGACTAGGCTCTGCTCGTGTTTGCTAGTGCGAAATTGACCTATGAACGATAACTCGACCCGATTAACCCGAATCCAAATCCGATTAAAACCGATTGTACAGACCTAATTTCGAACCGACTCAATTTAGACCGACCCGATTTTGGCACATATTTGATTTTAACTGAAACCGAACCCGATTTAACCCGACCCGAAACCGAAACCCGAATCAACCCGATTTTAGCGACCCCTAAACCGAACCGAACCGACCCTGAACCCGACCCGAATATGAACCCAAAACCGACCCGACTCTAATGAAATCTGAAACCGATCCAAACCCGAAAGCATATGACCCAACCCAAACAAACCCGACTCAAATTCACCTAAACCCGATATGATCCGATTGCATCAAAACACTACACTATAGTGGAACGTGTAGCATTTATTTTTTTTCAACGCAAATTAATTAACTTTGAGTCAACTGCATCTTCACCGATAAAATATAATAAATTGTACTAAAATTCTCATAAAATTAAGTCAGAACAGATGTAAAGGGGGTATAAAAATAAATAACATACATACTTATCGATTTGTTAGATAATAATTTTTAAGGACATCCAACCCGATCCGACCTGAAAAATCCGACCCAAAAAACTCGACCCATTTGATATCTGAATCCAAAGAAAACCGCCGGTGAACCGAACACGATCTGACCCGGCTTAGTTCGACCCGATTAGGCCCGATCCGAATATCGACCTAAACCCGACTATTAACCAACCCAAAACTGACTCAACCCGATAAGTTAAGACCCAATTACGCCCGGCCCAGTCAAAATCTGACTCGATCCGACCCGAACTTGACTACAAATTGTTATTGTCAACCTGACCCGAACCGAAACCAACCCAATCGACCAAATTGCCAAGTCTTTTTGTTAGGCGAATAGTGATATTCTATTCCTAAAATGCGAGCGGGCTCTACACTAACTCATTTCTCTTCTAGCGTCAAATGATGGAATTGTACATAGAAAGACAAAGAGATTTACATTTGGTATTCATTGATTTAGAAAAGGGTTGAGACAAAGTCCCTAGGGAGGTCTTGTGGAGGTTTTTGGAGAGTAAAGGGTTCATATTAGATATATTAGGGTTATTAAGGACATGTATGAGGGTGTAACACATGTGTTCGAACGGCGGGTGGTGACACAAACCCTTTTCCAATTGAGGTGGGACTGGATCAGGGTCAGCGTTGATTCCATTCATGTTCGCCACAGTTATGGACGAATTAACCAAAGGGATCTAGGGAGACGTTCCATGGTGTCTGCTGTTTTCGGACAATATTGTTCTGCTGGACGAGAAACGAACTGGAGTCAATGCCAAATAGAAGCATGGAGGGACAACTTGGAATCAAGAGGAATAAGTTTGAGTAGAACTAGGGATGGCAGTGGGTCTAGAAGGTTCTGCCCCTAAACCGCCCTAGTTGGGGCGGGGTTGGTAGAAGGTGTGGCGAGCGATGGGGCATGTGTGGTTTTGAAATAACCAACCGCCATGGTTGGCGGATTTTGTCACCCACCCGCACCGTCTCGCCCCGCCAAGCTATCGCCCCGACCCGCTACGTTTCGTACTGCCCCGAGCAATTTAACTCTGCCCTATAATATTAATTTAAACAGAAAAATACTAAAAGTGTTGATTTAATAAAATGACCATATAATTAAACCTTACCCATGTCAGATATTTCACAGTTTAGTAATATTCCTAAGTAAAACCCCAAATCCACTCAGTCTCACTCATTCCTCACACTCTCTCACTACCACCCACTCTATCTCAGACATCAGTACACCACACACTCACCAAGTCACAACTCACAACCCTCTCTCTCACAAAAACCAGTAACCATCTCACCGACATCACTCCCCTATTTCTCTGCCCGACGAACTTGATCTGAGTGACTATCGCTCCCGGTCCCTCGCTCTCTCTCAGATCCGACGAACTCATCTCCCATTCTCTCCTCAGATCTGAGGACGTTGAGGACTCAACACACCTAGACACGTCAGTCCAAGAGGTCATGTGTTCTATAAGTTCTTTTTGACCAATTGAGAAGACTATGAAGTGGGTGTTAACAACGTCCAGTAATAAGAGATTTTTGGTTTTGGTTTTGTTTGTTTTCTATTGATAAAAAGTGTGATGGTGATGAGATCTGTTTTCTCTTAACATTTCGCAAGGTAGGTTGGGTAGGGGAGATTTTTTTTAGGGTTATACGTAAATGATTGTGATGCGGTTTTCGCGGGGCAGGGCGGGTGAAATAGGGAGGTGGTGGTTTTGGGTGATGGGTGGGGTGGTGGTGGAGCAAGTAATAGACCCGTTTAGGCGGGGTGGTTTGATTGGTACTTTCCCGCCACGGGTGGTAGGCGTGTAGCGGTGGTAAATTATGGTTGGCGGGTCGGTGGTGGTTTTGGCCAAACCGACCCATCCCCTCTCTGTTGCCATCCCTAAGTAGAACGAAGACCGAGTATATATATCTGCTGTAACTTTAGCGGCGCGGGCTGTTGGAGGAAGTGAGTATTGGTTCGGATGGTATTCCAGAGTTGAACACTTCAAGTATACCTTGGATCGCATTTGTAATGCAATGGAGAGATCGATGATGATATCACCAATTGAATTCCTCAATTTCTTTCTTTGTTGGCTTGTAGCCAAGACCAAATTGGTAAGTGTTGACTGGTGGGTGGACGAAGGTTGCGATTCATGTGCATTGCTTGCCAAGGCCTAACCCATGAAAATATCATTTCTTCATGAGGAGTGAGTTGACTTGCAAGTTTGAGTATGGATCAAAGTCAAATGGTGCTTGCTTTTCTTCAATTGAGTCATGAGGGACGCTTATGATAAGAGATGATGGATCAAGGTCTATGATAAAGCTATCTCCAATAGCATATATATCGGTACCCAATCTTCACTTGACTTTGTAGGTTGGTACCAATTTATGGGAGGTTCGCATAAGTCAGCAAATGTTATGATATTGCGATTGACGAACCAATTGATATTCCTTTCTAACTCTCGATATTTGTTTGTGACATGCCATATCCCTTAATGATATTGGCAATATTCCCGATACATGTTGTGCTTTTGTGGGGTCGAAAGGCAATGGTGGAAAACGGTTCAAGATGTTATACTTGAGCAAAATTTCCAAAGCTTCTTCAAGATTTGTAGGGATGGCGTATCTACAAATCATTGTTGACAATTTAGCCCATTGCTACTAGTCTCCTGATTTCTACCTTCAATGACATGCAATAATTGGTATGATGTCCAATGTTTGTATGAAACTTGCAGTTGTTGCGGATGCGAATAGGATATGGTTCAGGATGAGTGCGCGGATCCCAATTTGGTAGGATAGTGGTGCAATGACTGATCGTGCTTGAAGCTTCAGGAATGTTCTTTCGTAATCTATATTTTCAATCTTGGGCCATCTACAATCCGGTTTACGTCTTATATCGAGTATGCTTTTGACCTTAATTAAGGTAATTTATACTAACTCATTAATTTTATTCAATCTTGCAAGTATTGTATTGATTTGCTCCAAGTCCATGTATGCTCCGATGCTAGAAGTTACTTCTTTCACAGCTTCGTCATTTTCAATGGTTACACTTAGATCTGGCAATCAGATCGGTCGGTCGGGTTTCGGGTTCGGTCTTTTCGGGTTCATTTTTTTCGGGTTTTGTCATTTTCGGTTTGTACTTTTCGGGTCGGGTTTGACCCAACGGGTTTGCACATTTTGTTTTGTTCTATAAAAATATTATTTTATCAATATTTTAATATTTAAACATTATCAATATTTTTTTAAAACATATTATTATTTTATTATATTTTAATAAATTAAAATTGTGAAATATACATTTATAAATATTTTATTGGAAAAACGGGTCGTTCGGTCGGTTTCGGGTTCAACCCAGATTTTACCGGTTTTTTCTGGTTCTGTCAGTTTCTGGTTCGGTCAAATTTTTCGTGTTCGTGACCCAGTTTTTTCGGGTCGGTTTTTTGGGTCATTTCGGGTCGGGTAAATTTCTGCCGCGTCTTCTTGTTCTGAGCGGACGCTGGTACGTTGGTCTTCTTGTTCTGAGTGGACAAGAGGGTCATCTAGCTCAATCACATATATCATAGGCTCTTTCTCAATCTTCGGGCGTTGTGCCTCCACTGTTCTTATGATTCCCCCATAAGCGAATCTTAACTTTTGATGAACACATGAAGGGAGTGCTTTCATTACGTGGATCTATCCAAGGTCGTCCATATGAGCCTGTACCTGATGTTAACATCCATTACATGGAAGACAATGTGCCTCTCAACACTGGCCACCATGATATTAAGTGTGAGTTTTCCTTGAGATTTTCTTGCACTGTTGTCGTAGGCCCGTACTGTAGTGACACAATATTCTAGAGCTTTGGGTTTGTAGCCTACTGTTTCTGCCATTGGCAAAGGACATATATTCACATCTAAACCATTATCGACCAAGATAAAAAGGATTGTCTTGTCAAAGCATTATATTGTAAACATAGCGGAAAGTTATTATCTAATCCTTCAGGTGGAAGATCTTCATTAGTGAAAGTGATTATGGGTCTGTTGCCAATGTTGAGGTTCGTATTATGGACAAATTCGATCTCATTTGCCTGGACATATTCTACTTCATTTGCATGGTATAGTATCTGGTTGGTTACTTCGACCAACTTTTGCCTTAATTCTTGTAGGTAGTGGATGCAGGGTGTGTATTCGTCTTTGATTGTGACGAAAAGGATGAATGTGGGGAATGGAGATAGGTTACTTTGTGGTGGTATGGCTTGATTTTGTGGGTTTGAATCTTGGTGGTGAAGGGAATTGGAAAGTGCGGACGAGGCGGAATGATGTGCTAGTGTCTCTCATCTTCAACTTTGTTCTGCTTCTTTCTACCTTAATTAAATAGAAGACAAATATGAGGATTTTGAAAACGGTTTTAGGGTTTGAAAATCATTTTGCATGGAAAACGTTTTGTTTTATAAGTGTGTGACAAGTGTATCTGTGTGTAAGTTGTGATGGTGACAGTAATGCATATGTATGTATTAACTAGGCCATGGACTTGCCACTCATTTGACAAGAAATGACTCGACATGACATAAGGGAACGGAGATGTATAAACTTGTGGGAGACATGACTCAAGACACACAATGTGGGGATATGGTGACATGCAATGCCAAGGACTTGGCACGGTGGAGGGGGTTGACGTGTCTTAACAATGGTGTGATAGCACATGACATGACATTAGGTGGGGAATAGCACACACGATGCAAGGATTTGACTCACGACAATGCTTGACACATGACATGGGAGAACGATGGACGTTGTGCACGTGGCCTGGTGCAGCACGCTAGCAGCTAGCACGGCGTGAAGGGCGTACGGACGACTTACGTTGTGGGATTTTTGTGGGCATTTGACATGTTGTGAGGGAGTTTTTGACTTTGGTTTGACATGGTTTGACAAGGTTGGACATGGGTCAACATGGGTTGACATGGTTTGCGTACGCTTGGTCTTGACTCGACACACAAAATAAGCAACTTTGACATACATATAGAATGACTTGACCTACAACGACATGCAATGGGCTTAACACGTAATGCAATTTAGGAAATTTTGACGTGCGCGCATTGGGTGGACTTGGCATGTTAATGGGGTAGACTTGACATTTATTTGGGCTACTTGACGCACAAATTGGTTGTCACGACATGCAAACAGATTGGACTCGACATATTATGCAATGAGTTTGGTACATAATGGTTGAATTTGGCATGAAAGACACGACACGAGTGAGTGAGGCGACGCATAACAAAGGGGAGGCCGGCGCGAGGTATACTGGCGCGGCGTGGCGGGGGATGCTGATAAGCACGACTCGATTTTTTGATGTGACACACAAATGACACATTTTGGGATGATCATGACACAAAATTATGGGTAGTTTAGCACATTTTGCAAATTGATTATGAGTTGTTTATGACAATGAAAACATGAATAGGTTAACACAATAAACGTATCACGTATATTCGTCAAGCATGTGGATGCAATATGAGGTTGACACACCTAAAAGATAGCTTCTATGTTTTGCTAAGGTTTGGCTGACTGGCTTAAGGCTTGGGCTCTCATGACCAACATGATCATCGCCTTGTTTTTGAAGTTACGAATCACATACCAGGTGTTTTTCTTTGTCAGTGAGAAGGAAACAGTGCATGAGTGATGAATATAGGCTCAAGTCTGCCGTTAGTGAAGCCACTGCCCTTCGGTGTATGCGCTCTATACAACATGAGCACCCGGAGGTAATCGCAAGAGAAACCAATTGAAAAGCAAATACAAATTCAATATGATGACAATATAGATATTATGTTTGTTTAGGCACATAAATTGAGTTAATTGACTTTCGAGCTTCGCCATCTAGCATCCCTAGCAGAGTCGCCACTTGTAGATACATGGGCCCCGATCTAGGACGAATTAACCATCTTTCGACTAGGTAAAACCGTTGGGTAGGTTATAATGATGATACAATAGAGTGGTTACAAATTTTATTTTAGTATTACTACTATTTGGAAAACAATTGGAAAAACTTTGATATTATTTAGTATATATTTAGTATAGTATGTGATAATATAGATATGAAAAAGCCTCTTACCTCCCAACATTTACCGAAAGGACAAACCTTAGGGACAATCCGAAGGGACAAACAGAAGGGAGTAAGGGACGATAGGCAAAAAAGGTTTTATGCAAATCTAATAACCACAAAATATTGTACGGTTCAGGGGTGAGGTTTTACCTCTACTAACTCAATTTAAATCAATTATATGCGTTTAAACCACTCGATTGATTAACAACCTAATGCAATATTATCTAATTAAATTAAGGTCATCTTTATACAGATGCATTATTATTGATAAGCCAAGTGTGAACATGCAATAATATTCCTTTTTTAAGACATAAATGCCATTTTATATGTTAGGTGACCACTTTTATGTTAGTATTGATTACATTGCAAAATATAGGTGATTATTGATAATGCGGAAACGAAATAGGTAGTTTTCTAGGGGGAAAGAGATGAGATAGGTTTTGCCTTTAGTATCTATTTAAGGTCTATTTTAAACCCTTATTATGATCTAAATAAGCAAAGCTTGAGAAACATGACTGGATCGCCTTAGATCGCCTATTTCTCCTTTAAACACACGCCTAATACTTGGATGGGTGCTTGGATTGCTTTGATTATGCTATTTGATTATGTGTTTGTGTAGAGCTTAGGTAATTTAAGGACTTTGAGAAGACAAGTTTTATGTTATTAAAGCTAAACTAGGTGATACAGGGAGAAGAGAACATTCAGCAATAATTGTTGCCTGAATGTGGTGTATGGAAGGAAGGGAAAGCAAGTCGGTATTTATAGGGGAATGGCCGAGCTCAAGAAGGATATAGAACCGGGTAGAGATAAGTCAGAATAAAAAAGGAATATATATCCGTTGTGGGGTCAGATACCCCTGGCGCCCTGCGCCAGGCTAGATCCATGTGGGTCCCAGTCACTTTACGCGTTTTTTATTGTCCGAAAAAAAAAGGGTGACAAGCGGCAGAGTTTGGCGCAGGTCGCCAGTTATATCCTATAGAATATTATTTTCTATCCGTTTTCGAAACCTATCTGGATAGGAAATGAAGAATTTGGATCGGTTTTGTCTCTATTATGCGTGTGGGGGGATAAATATGGGGTTAATTCTTCCCCAAGAAACCTAATTAATTTTCTTTTAGAAATTAATAAATTAAAAGTGATATTGGTCTGTCTTTTATGTGGACTGGGCTTATTTTGTGGATTGGGCTTGCTTAATGGATTGGACTGAATATTAGCCCTGCGAGCTACAGTCAATTAATCGGTTAATATGCTAATGCTATATATGAAATGATCTGAAATGGATGAGGGAATTGATAAACTCGACTTCGGGTCCTGTTTCTCAAAATTTCAAATATCCGCCAACAATAAAAGTATTAAAACAAATGCCAAATGCAGATTAGGTTTACATCAGTAGGCCGGCATGGCAATACCCCGTTTATAAAACGGTATCTACTGACCTGCAACACAATCCAGCTCGCTAATAAAAGTGGTTTCCAATCAATCGTCGCAGCCCAGACCATAAAGGAGGATAAAAACAAATCAGGCAGATAAGCAGAAATTGAGACACCACTAATCTCTTGCTACATAATCATATAACATAAATAATAACATGATAGAGTGCAAACAACTCACCACACAAGTTTATACCTAAAGACAGGTTAAAAGATGACACATAACTAGTTATGGTCTATTTTCTTCTATAACAACTTAACCCCATTATTCAAACAATCATGTTATTTTATCCAACTATAACTCAACCAAAATAATCGATATATAAATGCTCTAGGCTCATTGGTCCCCAATCTCGGTCACGTGGGAAGAAAATACGCAAACCATATTAATTTTCAAGAGTCAAGTCTCACGCCTAATAACATTCACATTCACATTTGCGCAATCAGGTACTCGCGGTAACACAGTCATGCCATATCACGTGAGATACGACAAAATCCATGTATAAAACATTCATTGTAATCTCACATTCACTTTGCAAAACCAATAAACAATCCCTTCAAAATAAATATTACTATAACCTAGCGACCAAGAAGGAGCCAATGATTTTTGAGGCTCAAACCAAACAATATCAATACTAGCTTTCTAAGCGACTAACATTAATTTCATTCTCATATCATTCGCCATTAAAGTGACCAATAATCATTCACCATAAAAAAAAACAACAACGCATCACGGGGTAGTAATATCTTTTCCACCATCAGTATAAAGAATGATTTTTGGTTTGATCCACTAAATTCTAATTCCACAAAAGAATAACTCATCATTACTATTTATTAACTACTGATACTAATTGTCTACTCACAAATAGGCAGTGTCAATAAGAGAGAAGACAACAATTAAAGCCACAACACCCAAGCCAACAATACAAGCCAAACAATTCAACACAGATAATTAAGATTGCATCAAAAGAGTAGAAGGTGTTGTTACCTTCAATCTTAAATTAGTTCTACTCACGCCATAACCTCACACCTACTTTAACTCAATTCTCAACCTCGACCAAACATGAACGGATCTATCGCTCTTCCTCCAACTATTCGATAAAAAAGAATTAATGCTTTTTTTCATTCTCCAAATACATCACGACTCAATCAAAATATGAAAATTAAAATAAAGAGGATTGGAGTAATTGAGACTTAATTAAGTTCCCTAAATAAGACTTAGGGCATGTTCTCCAGAACTGAAGTTTACTAAACCAAAAATATACTTGTTTAATTGTTTTGAATCTCAAATAATCTTCAAAACACCCTATCAATTTTGTAAGTTAACGAAACTATATAGTGAGACATTTCAAATGATATACTAATGTACTTACGAATGGATATTAGGAACGAAACTTCTTCGCTCGTAATCTTATAATTATGCAAGCAGTTCTTGATCATTTCAAATCACCTTGACGTATTCATGATTGATTTATTAAAAAAGGTCTGTATATTTGGATATAAATAAGCTAAGGTAAGTGAGTAGAAGACCCCATTTTTTTGGGCCGCGGGACTCCAACTCAAGCGTCTTGAGAATTCGAGGGAGGACTTTGCCATCTCGGCTAGGTCCTCCATAACAAAAATGTCAAATTGGTATATTAAGTGACACCACTTTTCTCCTTTGGTATATTAAGTATCGCCGCTGTAAAATTTTTATATTAAGTGGACTCTGATGCCAAATTGGTATATTATACTTGTAGGCACAGGGTCCCCGATCTAAGGGAAATAAATCCACTTAGACTAGGTAAACCCATGGACCTACCCGCTAGGTAGTTGAATGCGCATGCTATTGAATAAGAGCCGCCACCAATTTTATTTAACACACATATAATTATACATACTATTAGGAAAACAATTGGAAAACCCGTTTTATATTATCTTGTTATTAATAGGCAATTTAAGTATAATAAAATACATTTGAATTCTCTTATATTGCTCGTGAGGAACATTACAAGGTTTTAAGTAAAGCAATTTGCACAACCAAAGATCAAGATTCGGGAACGAAATTTAAACCTCTACTAGCTCGATGTATTCCAATATAATAAGCTAAGCCACACGGTTCATTAAACAACCTAATGCAATTATCTATATTACTCGTCTTATACACATGCAATATTATCAATTTAGCGATGTTTAGCATGCAACCCATATTCCTTTATAACACATGTAAGGAAATAAATCCATTTTATTTGATCTAATGATCGCTTATTATTAGTCAAGTTTAGGGTCCTATATGGCTCTTGCCACGATCCTCCACATGCCAATGCTTAGGTAAGGTGATAGCAATACTATAATAAATCAAATTAGAGCATAGGTGAGAAGAGAAGGGTTAGTCTATATAGAAATTGAGAACGGGAACCTTACCTTGCCCTTTGCTAACTATATGCCCGAAAGGACCTTCACATGCATACACGAGTTAGTAGATTTCAAACATTATAATCCCTAAACTACATAATGAAAAATGCTAGAAAACAATATGAAAGGGAAATGGTGGTGCCTTCGGGACCTTTACCGTATAGCTAATTCGAAAACTCCAAAGGTTTGCGCGGGACGATGCTTGAGAATGATAATCGTAGTCTTGAAAGTACTCCTTGCTTGGTGCTAAGATGCCAATGCTAATGTGTTTAGTTGCTTTGAGAGGAGTAGGTTTTAGACTTTAGGTGATAATTGATTAATTGAGTGTAGATTTCTGCAGAGTAATGGTATACTGATGTGTTGTTGAAATGAATGAAATGAGGGGGGTATTTATAGGAGAAGGGTGAAGAATGGCCGGATTCTAGAAGAATTTAGGGTACATATTGGGAAGATTGCACAAAGATCCGAGCCAAAAATAACTTTGCACGTAAAATGACTCTGGCGCATGGCGCCCAACTCTGGCGCTAGACGCCTGAACTGCCTTCTGAAAAAGTGACTCTGGCTCTGTAAAGAATCATGCTTCTGTTTTGATGTTCATGCCGCCTAGGTTCTGGCGCTACACGCCTGCTTCTGGCGCGTGTCGCCTGAAGTGGATTTCGACAGGGTTTTATTTGCCTTTTTCTTTTTATGCGGAATATTGCTAATTATATTTTAGGCATTTAATAAACTCGTGTATATCTCTAAATATTCCGGAAAAGAAAAGATTAACCCTTCGCCAAGCAACATCTAATTAAATAAATAAATAAATAGTTAAATGTATTATATTTAAATAATTAAATATTAAAGGGGAAAAGGCTAGTGGATTGGGCTCATTTTGTGGGCTGATTTGACTAAACTAATTAATTAATAATTAGGCCATTGGGCTAATACTAATTAATCGGAACGGGCTATGCTATTATTAATGGTCCAAATGACAATTAATAATTGATCGGGTTTAGGAATCGACTTCAAT
>ONZK01005555.1:6028-18018 GCA_900322385.1 Pharnaceum exiguum
TTGGAGGAGAAGCTTAAGTGCTCTTCGGTGGATGATGTCTTCCAAGGGTACGGGAATGATTCTGCTTATACTGGCAGCGATCAAATCATCAACTGGAATGATCGTTTGTTCGTTACGCTTTACCCTGAGGAAAAGCGTAAGCTTCAGTTCTGGCCTCAAGAGCCTGAAAACTTCAGGTGATTGCTAGCTGTTGTACTTTCATCTATCATCAAACTTTATATTGTCAACTTGGAAATGTACCCTTTCATCAAAAAAAAAAAAAAACTTGGAAATGTACCACCTAATGGGAAAACGGCATTGAAAAAAATAAAACTAGTTTATACAAAATGACACTACTTCACAGATTGCGGTGATTGAGTAATTGCTAAGTAGTGGAAACATCAAAATGCAGGTCACTGGTTGATAAGTACTCGAAAAAGGTAGCAAATATGACCACATTCATCTATAAAGCGATGGCAAGGTCCCTAGACTTGGAAGAGAACACCTTCTTAAAACATTTAGGAGACAAATCCCCAATTACCGGTAGGTTCAACTTGTACCCCCGCTGCCCACGCCCCGAAGAAGTCCTTGGGGTCAAGCCGCACTCGGATGGAGACACCTTAACAGTCCTCTTAGTCGACGATGTAGGAGGTCTTCAGGTTCAAAAAGATGATCAGTGGTACGAGGTCCCTATCGTTCCAGGTGCTTTGTTTATCAACCTTGGTGATCTTGGAGAGGTAAACAGAATAGCATATATACTACTTGGTTGAGTTGATTCATACCACAATAGTCTTTTTTGATTAAATGTACTTACATGTCTAGCTCTAACTTTAGTAACACTGGTTTTGTATTTGCAGGTAATGACGAATGGTATGTTCAAGAGTGTAATGCATAGAGTGATTACCAATTCAAACAAGGATAGGTTATCAGTGGCTGCATTTTGCACCCCAGAGGATGGTAATGAAATTGGACCAGTTAGTGAATTGGTGAACTCTGAGTGCCCTCAACTATACAAGAAATTCAACATATTAGAGTTTAGGAAGTTCTTCTTCGAGAGCTATTCGCAGGGGCTTAGAACACTTGAAGCATTGAAGATTTAATCATTCTTGTGAAAGCAAAAAAAAAAAGTTTGCTTAAGCTAGGGAGTGTGAATAAGCATTGAACAGCCTAGCTTTATAACAAGCAATTGAGCAAGGAAACAAAGCCCGCAATGGAGGAAACATCTGATTATTATTCTTAATTAGTTCAGAAAACTTGTTTGCATTTGCTACTATTTTCTCGTAGAAGATGTCAAACTTCGATCTTGGCACGACCAGTAAAAACACTGATTGATCAAGTATAGGGCCGCAGTCTATCAACGAAAAAAGGATCCAGGCTCTCTCAGGTTCTCTTATTAGATATGCATCATATCAACAATCCACAATGTCTTCAACCACGTTCAAATCATCTTACTATTGCAATGAGTATTACTGTGTCAATGATCTGTTATGCAAGCATGATTCTGGGATTGGGCATTGTAGACTTGTAGTAGCGAGAGGAATGTACGTACGAATGCAATTTGGTGTCCTTTAAAGGATTCGGTAAATTACATGCTGAAAATAGTAATTTGATTTGTCCGCCTAGTCCTGTACATCCTACAACACAATGGGTTTGGGATTCACAAAATTACCTCGTCACCTGACCACCTTGAACAATTTAGATCAATCATGCGATATGGGGTTGTTAAGACTTAAGAACACTGCACAATAGATAGAATGGTTTTTGCCTTCTTGGGACCTTAACAAGGATTGAAAATTTGAAATAGGACATTAAAATTTATTAACTCGAATCATGAAGCATGCTAGTGTGTACTCAATTCTATTAATAAAGAGTTAACTAAGTTGGGTTGGCGTAATAGTTTAGCACTTAATCCCTTAGACAAATGGTTGTGGATTCAAATCACAAACTCTTATGAATAGAAAAATCTCCTTGGTCAACCTCCTACCGAATCAGAAATCAAAATTGAATTGGAGAAATAAGTTTCGAAGAATTTTGGTGAATTCACGTTGATATCAAATTAAAATGGGAGAATATGGCTTCTTTTTGAGGAGTTTACTTTACACATAAGTTGATAAATAGTTCTCTCACCAAACTTGTACCGGGGTTTAGGTTAACCAAATAAGCTTCAAATAACGCAATAGAAAAATTTGCCTAAACCCGTTTTATATATGAGATTTGGTTGGGGGGTCATTATTCTTTGTCTGAGAGATCATTATTTTGTACTGCAGGTGTCATTATAGTGTACCCAAGGAAAGTCATTATAATGTACCCATGGACGAATGGGTCATTAATACCCGGTCTTATACATAAAACGGGTTGACACAATTTTTTGTGATAAAGCAAACACTCTTGTGTATCATACTCCCTCCGTTTCTAAAAATTCTTCCACTTTGGAGGAATGCACACATTTTAAGAAAGTTGGAAAAAGACAAATTTACCCTCAACAAGTGGGTGAGTGAGAATGAGAGGTGGGATAGTTGTGGTAATTTGGCTGAAATACAAAGGGTAAAAAAATAGAAAAGTAGAAAAACTTTCTGAGATAAAAAAAAAACAGAAAAGTAAATCCAAAATGAAAAATCTTAAAGAAAAGTGGAAAAACATACCCAAAAGGAAAAAGGAAAAAAGAAAAAAAAAGAAGGTTTTTCTCAAAAAAAAAAAAAGAAAGTAAATCGAAAATGAAAAATCTTAAAAAGCCCTATGTCTTAAGTATGGGGCCAAAAAAAAAAGTAGTCCAACACAAAAGTCCGGCCCAGAAGCATATATTCATCAACACCAAGAAAACCAAACTTCAGTCCCAAACTCAAACTTCCCAAATTTCTTTTCCTTTTTGTTTTTTTTCACAAACAAAAATGAACCAACAACACCGGAGGTAAGGAGGAGAACGGTGATGAATGAGTAAAGCAAAAGAAAACAAACAAAACAAAAGAAACAAAGAGTGAGTTCTACTGAAAGTAGGACAGTGAAGAGTGTGTTGTAGTAAAGAGAGAGAGAAAGTATTACACCCATACTCAAACACACCCACTTTCAGTTCGTTACATTAGTTTCTTTCGATCTGCAAAACCCAAGATCACATCACAAGACATCACATCATCATGGGAGACAATAACAACAATAACAGTAACAATAATACAGATGTGGGAAAGTTGTTTGTCGGGGGGATACCTAGGGACACGAGAGAGGAAGAGCTACGACAACACTTTACGAAATACGGGAAAGTATCGTATTCATGCATCTCAAAGGATCGTATGACTGGTAACCCTCGTGGGTTTGGGTTTGTTTCCTTTGAAGATCCTTCTTCTCTTCTTAATGCCCTCTCTGATCACCCTCATGTCATCAATGGCCGTACTGTTAGTCACCCTTTTCTCTTACTTGCTTGTTTACCCTTTTCTCTTTTCTTTTTGTCGTTTCTGTTTTTGGGTTTTGAAGGGTGTTGTTTAATTGTGGTTTGATGGGTATTTGAGTTTTTTTTTGGGTTGTTTGTAGATTTGGAAAAGAAAGATTGGATCTTTTCTTGCATTGGTTTGTGTGTTGGTTAGATTTGTAATTCTGGGTTGTTGTTGTTTTTGCATGTTTTAATTTGGTTTGTAATGTTTGTGTGGAATTTAGGAATTACTGTTGTTGTGCTAAATGATGGAATTACCAATGTCAGCAGTTTTCTTTTTGTTGCTAGTTTAGAGAATTAGGGAAGATTTGTTAGAGGGATTTGTGGGTTTGATGTTTGATTTGTGCTATTTATTTGTAGAAGTTGACACTGTTGAATTTGGAAATGGCTGTGAATTGTTAGTAACTGATTTGGAATTAGGAATTACTATTGTGCTAAATGATGGCATCACCAATGTGAGCAAGTGTGTATGTTGAAAATTTAGTTTTTTGTTACTAGTTTAGAGAAAAATTTAGGGATGATTTGTTGTTTGATTTTTGTTCTTGTTCTTGTAGAAGTGATGATGTTGAATTGGGAAATTGACTGTGAAAGTGTGAAGTGTTAGTTACTGATTTGAAGTGAGTTTCATTCTTGTGAGCATGTTTTTTTTTGTTGTTGTTGTTTTGGTTTTGTAGTTGTTAATTTCATGTGCATACTACCATTCAAAAAAAAAAAAAAAAACTGATTGAAAGAAATCAATTTGCAGAACTGTAAGAAGATGTGTAAAGAATGCGATGTTTGCTTTATTTCATTGTTTTCTTCTGAAGTACAGTACTATAGTAGATTGTCTGCTTTCAATGTGGATTGTTTTAAGTTCTGGTTTGGCTGTTTGCTTTAGCTCTGGTTTGTGAGGTAGTTATCCTTGTTATGTCATATAGGTAGAAGTGAAAAAGGCCATACCAAGAAATGAACAGACAAATTCTTACAGACAGCACCAGCAATCACCGGAACAGCAACTTATTTATCAACAAGGGAGCAGAGGGGCGAGTAGGGGTATTAACGGTAGTTATGGATACAGTTATGGTGACCAACACTTGAAGACTAAGAAGATTTTTGTAGGAGGACTTTCAGCTAGTCTAACTGAGGAGTTGTTTAGGAGTTATTTCGAGAAGTTTGGTAGGATAACTGATGTAGTGGTGATGCATGACAACACCACTAACAGGCCTAGAGGATTTGGATTCATCACTTTTGATTCTGAGGAAGTAGTTGAGGAAATTGTCAAGAACAGCCATCATGAGTTGGCTGGGAAGCATGTCGAGGTTAAGAAAGCGATTCCTAGAGAGATGGCCAATAATTCTTACAATGGGAATAACTCGAGAATGGGCGGGGGAAGATCTTCACAGGCTGCGGGTCAGGTAGAGGAGAATAGCTGGCCTAGGGGTCATCTATATGGTAGCTATTCTGGTCATGTTCCAGTTTCTACTTCATATCCTATGTATTACTATGCCTCCCCCTATGGCACAGGAGGATATCCTGTTGGCGGGTTTGGTGCTTATGGATATGGGGTGCCTATGGTTGCTACTAGGAGCCCTTGGGATAACGGAGTTGGGGCGATGGGTTTCCGACCTGTGGCTTATGGCACCGGTTACTACCCCTCTAGTATGAATGGGGGGGTTGCTATGATGGGAATGGTTAATCCTTACAGTAACTTTATGCAGCCTATACCTAATGGGAAACAGGAACTCCAAGCCGGTAGCAATCGCCAGCCAACCTTACGAGATACCAATTCAACGAATGGAGGGAGGTCTAGGTCTGTAAGCACAAGTAAAGGAGACTCAAATAGCAAGAAGAGTATGAGGAGTGCTGATGCGCAAGCTTAGTGTAATCCACATCGAGGAGGAGTTCAGACTGACCAGCAAACCTTTCTTGAATCCTGAGATATGAAAAGAGAGGAGAATATGTATATCCCTTCTGATGTTCTTATATCTTTAACCTGTACTATTTGGTCTCATATCTTTGATTCTCTGTGCAACATGTTCGACCAAAGGTTACCCCTTAATTCATTGCTTTGTTCTGCTATTCTGAAATTTGCAGTTTAATGCTCTTCTTCATAATCTTATTTACGTGTATCTGGTTCCTATGTGAAATGGGCCAAATCCCTCCATAGTCCTATGCTCTGTATTTCTGCTTTGGAGGTACCCTTTAGGATGTGTGCTTGTAATCGTTATTTTGATTCAAGTTTTTTGAACACTGGTGGGGGTGGGGACTGGTGGTGGAATGATGCTGAGGTTGATCAATATGTCTTGCAAAAGAAAAAAAATTCAATACTGTAAATTGAAAAAAGTTGGAAAGAATAACTTTTGTGTGGTGATGTGTATATGACACCATGTTTTAAGAAAAAAAATACCTTATTATCACAGCCAATTTGTTCAATTGGATGAACATTTCTACGAGTACATATTTGGGATTGATACCCTTTTGGCCTTTTCCGATCAAATCATGATATACTGTTTTGGAAGTGTTTATGGGTATGCCATCTTACACGCACATGATAATAATTGCACTTAATCACCAAAATGGCATACCAAAAAAGAGTGGCGCAAAATTGGTCACGTAACCGAAAACGTAACCAAGCTTGTGGCAGTCTTTCAGAGAAATTGAAGGGCCGACACGTTATAACAAAAACCGTCGCTCCTTAATTCTCAGAACACTCTGTTTTTATCAATTCGAAGTTGTATGCAGTATGCGTTATAAATAGTTATGGCTTATGATAGCTAGATAAGTAGATAGGTTCAACGTAACCAACACACAAACTTCTAAATTCAATCAATTAAACACTTAGCGCAGGGATGGCTGAGTTGCTTGCAAATGACTTTGGCGAAAATGGGAAAAACGATCATGGTGTATCAGAAATTTTCATTTACAAAGATGGTTATCCTCAACCAAGCGTTCCTTTCATGGATGATCCTCTCCTCATCGATTTCTCTCTTCTCAACTCTTCATCTCCGGAAGCCAACGATGAAATGGACAAGTTTAAAGCAGCACTTAGTTCTTGGGGTTGCTTCCAGGTTCGTATATATACTTGAATTTAGACTCAAATTATTGTTGCTTGGTCACTCTGCATTGCACCAGAACCACTTACAAGATTTGTTCTTTGACGCAGCTTATAAATCATGGCATACCAAGCTCATTTTTGGAAGAGATGGCACAAGTAGGCAGGCAATTCTTTGGCCTTCCCATGGAGAAGAAGCATGAATATAAAATGTTACCAGGTGGAACAAATGGCTATGATGGAACAACCACTAGAACTTCCAACAACCATGTTGTCGATTGGAATGAAGGGCTAAGCCTCACCGTGTACCCTGAGGATCGGCGCGTGCTTGAATTTTGGCCTGAAAGTCCACCACGGTTCAAGTATGATATTCACCTATACCTTATATAGTCATTTTAGTCTTATACTCCACTTCCAACTTAATTTGCTGAGTTTATTTGGCACCATAAGTTTATGCACACGTGTTTGGAGATAATTTCCTATGAGTCGTGTATTAATCACTGTGACCATATATAGCTATCAGCAATGTATGGTTATAAACATCACCATGGCCATATACAGTAGACATTTAGTCTAATACTTTAACATAATGTTGTTGTCACAAGCACAAGGTTACTGAGGGAGTCTCACAAGGTTAATTAACAGATCCTTATGTGAATTGTAGGACAATTTTACATGAATATTCGACAAGGTTGGCGCCTATATTTAACTCCCTGTTTCAGACGATTGTACGCTCGTTGAACATAGATGAGGAGAAATTCAACAAGAGATATGGTCTCAACCAAGAAATTAATGCAAGATTTAACTTCTACCCACAGTGTCCTAGCCCCGAAAATGTTCTTGGTCTGAAGGCACATGCAGATTTTTCTGCTGTGACTATACTGTTACAAGATGAAGTAGGGCTTCAAGTTGAAAAAGATGGGCAATGGTTCATGGCTCCCATAATTCCCGGTGCTCTATTTGTCAACCTCGGGGATCCAACTGAGGTAATCAATTATTCAGTTTTCCCAGCTTTGCAGATTTCAGCTGTCTTTATAGTATAAAGACATGAGCATTAGCGGCCAGCTGTCTTTATAGTATAAAGACATGAGCATTAGCGGTTAGTAGGTATGAGTTAGCAGTTATTAGGTTTGACTAACAGTTAGCAGGTAGCAAGTATGAGTTGTTTGGTAACAGTTGGCAGTTTTATAGTGTAAATATTAGTGAATAGTGAAAATGTTGTTCACAAGAGCATTTAGCAAAGAGTATTTTGGCCCCTCAAAAATAACTCTTTGGCGTTGTTTGGGAGATAGCAGTTAGCGGTTAGCAGTTAGTATTAGCAGTTTTGACTAGTAGGTAGCAGTTAGCAGGTATAAGTTGTTTGGTATATTTACAATTACTACTCTTCAAAAATGCTGTTGAGTAGAGCATTTGGTGAAGAGCATTTTGTGGACCCAAATACTCTTCAAAACTACTCTTTACCAAACATGTTCAAGAGCATTTTCTAACTGATCAAACTACTCTTATAACACAAACTACTAACTACTTATACTAACTACTCTTCATCCAAACAAGGCTTTTACCAAACATGTCAAAGAGCATTTTTATCTAGTTAAAAATACTCTTACAACTACAAAATACTAAACGCTCATGCTAAATGCTATGTACCAAACAAGGCCAAAATTATTGCTGCTAAATGCTAGTTCAAGTTCAGATAAACTAATAAGATTTATTTATCTGTGTAATGTCTGATAAGACCCCGGTGTTATTACTAACTGAAACTCGATCTGATAGCCCTATATTCGAAGGCAAATCTTGTAACTCAGTTGTTCATTTACCTTCTATCATGATAATCAACAAATTATAATGAGCTATAGTCAATTAGTAATCATAGTTACCAGATTTTCGTTGAAGTAATCACAAGTTCTTAATAAATAAGCAGGCCTCATTTCCATAGCCTAGGATATGTTTTCCTTTTGTCAAATCATTGCTTAACAAGCATGATGGAAATTCAAGATGATCTTTTAGCTTTTCTAACCGATCATATTCTGTTTTGTTATGCCTTGTAGATTATGACTAATGGTGTATACAAAAGCGCAGTGCACAGAGTAGTGACTAATTCAGAGAAAGCAAGGCTCTCTCTAGCATTGTTTTGGGACAGTGATCGAAACGGAGATATCGGGCCATTGGAAGAACTGGTAACCAAGGAACGACCCCAGCTGTACAAAAACGTCTCCCTTAAGGATTATATCTCGACGTTCTATCATCACTACCAATCAGGAGACAGACATATCAACAATGTAAGCATTTAGGATGTGAAGATTCAGACTCCTATCTTGTAAATTTACATTTGCTTTAGGAACTGAGATTTTGAATTGGTTCATGGAGTATAGTCTTCCTAGGTTTCCCTAGTATGAACTCTATGTAACACTGGAGTTTAAACGAGGCTAGGTGCACCGTACGCTATGAGATGACTTATAACCCCCAGATGGTATGTGAATATCTCAAGTCTCTAATGTATAAAAGTTTACAATCCTGCGGATCAACACTCAATATTCTACCATAGGCGAGAGAAACTGGCAGGCAACGAAGAGTACACACATAGCATCTGACCATTCACCGTGATTAAGGGTCCTTACTGAAAGGTTTTACAGGACACGACATTAACTAACGCCCCATTTTGACGGACAAGTATGAGGTACACATCCGTATATAAAATTTCAAAAAGTACTGGCAACTTATTTGTCATATTGAAAATTGAAACCCAATTTGATATTGGCATGCATATTATGGTATACAGTACATAGGTGTCCAAAATGATATTCCTCTCTTACACTTTATAGTCCAAACAATTACGGCAACACCACCAAGGGTTAGAGGCTTAGAGCAGTTCCACAGACCACAGCACCAGCTAAACTGCTAAAGTAGGAGTGACAAAATGTCAAAGAGTAACATTTTCGTTCCACGCTGAATATCCACCGTACAATGACCTCTCATTGAAAGCACATTGACCTGTTAGAATGAGGAATAGAACTATAGTTACCCAATAAAGAAAGAAAACGAAGAGCCATTACACATTAAAGCATGAAACAAGCAGACTTATTAAACCATTCACAATGCTCTTCTCAAGGATGTGTTATGGCTAAATACTCACTATTTGGAAATATGCTATTCAAAACTTATGTGAATCGACACACACTCATATGAATCATTGTGGACTTATATGGTCGGCCAACAATAAAAAGCTATATCATTGCTTCGTGAACTTGCATTCCTGAAAATTACTAAATAGTCCTAAACTTCTCTGAAATCAGTTTAAAAAGCTACACCAAGTTCAGAAAAATTCATAAAGCTTTCTAAATGAGCAATTAATTGTGTAGTGTGATGAACACGTTACAAGCTTATATATTACTAAGCAAGACCCAAACATGTGTCCCTTCAGCCTATTGCACTAACAACATAGTATATGTCAAGTACAGAGAAAACTCACTTTCAAACCACCATGATCGTTCAATGCCTCCGCTGTGCAATCGTGTCTCAGGGTCTGATATCGAATGCACATGTGCATCACGATAAATCAGAAATTTTGTATATTGATCACCCCAACATGTATCTGCATACATTAATGCAAATTGTTATGAATTTTGCTAAGAAAACTTTAGCACATGTTCTGCATAATGCCCAACTGACTCTAACGTCGAAACAGACACAATAAGAGGGAAGGCCACAACACATACAATTTACCCGTCTGTCTCCAAGATTCATGCACAAGAAACTATAACATCATAAAGTTGGTGTCATGTAATTCTGTTAAGATTTCAATGGTGTTATTCGAAATTTTCATTTTAGTTACTTCAATTTCATGGTTGGAGATAGATGGAGGGCGTGTTTGGAGGTAGAAGCAGGTGGAGAGAAATGGTCCAAGTAAAGGATTGTATTTTAGAATGACTGCGATGCATGTGTGTGATGTGTGTAGTTGCGTGTGGGTGTGGGTGTGGGTGTGTGTGTTCATTTTTTTTTTGTTGTTTTGGTGTGTGCTTGTATGTGTAGGTGAGTGTATGCGTTCGTTTTGTTTGTGTGTGTGTGTTTTTCAGACTTCCATTTTAATTCATATTAGCCGACCCCGACCCCAATCAGTTTTGGGATTTCAATTGTTGGATTTCCACCTTAGAGAATAGAGGCTATCAAACATAGAAGTGCCCATGACCACTCCATCTATAGCTTATAGAGACTGAATATTAGAAACTCACGTAATGGAAATCTCCCAAAACAACTCATTCATGAAGGTACGACAACTCAAGATAAAAGAACAACACAAAGAAAAGAGGCCACTTACTGTGGCCAGCTTGCCTATTTCATACACGAGCTCCTATAAACCATAAAATAGAAACTCACAATGGGAATGTCAGTGGAATTACCCATTCATGAAGGAATAACAACTCAAGATACAAGACAACACACAAAGGAAAGAGGCCCCTTGTTTCCTGTGTTTGACAATCTCCAAGTCTTAGGACACAGCCAACCCCCTATCCCCACGCCTGTGTATCGTATTAATGAATTACTGCCCATAGCTTAGTGTCATAGAGTGCATATCTTCACATGACCTAAGTTTTGATTGGGCTTGTTGTGTATATGGAATAGTCCAGAAGTTTTGATAGGCCAAGGCCAATCTCTGAAGGCCCAAAAGTAGTCAGTTGTCACACCGAGCTATGGAGCAGCTTGTCCACATCATACACGCCCACCAAAGCACATCCTCAATATGAGACCACTATAAGGTTGGCCAGCGCATAACAATGCCGAGTGAATTTTGTGGGCATGACAAAAAAATTAATTTTTTTTTTATTAGACAACTCAGACTAGTAAAAGTGACAACTAATTTTGGAAGGCAACCCGTTTTTTGTCTAAGCATCACCTTTCACCACATCACAACACAAGATCCACTTTCCGGACAATGGTGGTAAAGCTCTAGCAATCAATTTATGGCGAAAAAGCATCTTAAGAGCAAGAAAAAAAGAAAACCAATGGTCAGTCTAAAAAGATGAATTACCTTTATGACAAAGGGAGCTTCCGAAAATAGTAGAAAAGCAATCTTGGAGCAGGATAGAAGCAGGAAGTTTCGGCGCTTCATGAGGAACAATGGGTGCAATGCTTACACTACGATTATTACCATCACCATCTAATCTCATGGTGTGAATCTCCTTTAGCTCATGAAATTCCAGATGGTATGAGAATATCTTAGTATTAAGCCTAATGTATAAAAGTTTACAGTCCTGCGGATCAACACTCAACATTCTACCATAAGCCAAAGAAACTGGCAACCCACGAAGCGTATAACACACCTCGTCTGACCATTCACCGCGATCAAGGGTCTGTACTGAAATTTCAGAATGCCCAATGGTTCTTATATAACACAAGCAGTCTTGAGACTGTCCCAAGTATTGGCACGTGCAATTATTTACGCAAATATTCGATCTTGCCTCACTACATAAATCTTTCATTTTGTTACAGAAACACACATCATGAACTGATGGTTGAGGTACTTCAAACAAGGTAAATTCAAAGGACTCACAATGAATATCA
>ONZK01005557.1:2005-12496 GCA_900322385.1 Pharnaceum exiguum
GTGTTGAGCATTGATTTTTTTCCAGAAAAACTATTATTCTGACAAAAAGAAGATGGAAAAACGGGTATCAGGTTAACCGAAAACCGAACCGAAATTTTCGGTTAACCGCTTTTCGGTTAACCGAAAATCTCGGTTCGGTTTCGGTTAGCATTTTTAGGTAACCGGATTTTCGGTTAACCGAACCGAAACCTATTTTCGGTTCGGTTAACCGAAAATGAACACCCCTAGTAGATATTAGTGTGTAACCGACGTTGGATATGTAGTGTTCGGAGGTGACTCCTTTCGCCTAAGCTATCTATTGCTCTTGGTATTTGCTTATGCACTCCTACTTGGGACTTGATGCATAATCTATGTAAGTGATTTATATTTAAACTTGTCAAAAATCGACGCTGTTCGAAGACCTGACCCGCCTTTCTTTTTCACAGTCTTGGACTTGAAAAATAAACAGTTTGGGTCGCGTTGACCCGCAGCGTATGATAGAAGTAAATTAACAGTTGCTTTTAATTTTTCTTCCTGAAACATTCAACGATGTCGTATTGCCTTACTTTAAGCAAAACGTGAACGCTTATTGTTGTAGGAGTCAACCAGACCCTTTGGTCCCCCATTTATTTTTTTATACTTATTTTCAAGGAAATTTACCATTTTGGTACCTGACCTATACCATAATATCAAAATGGGGTCTAAAGTATTCAATATGCCAAACAGGGTATCTGTACTTTTGAACGTTGTAACAAAATGGGACCCCAAACA
This sequence comes from Pharnaceum exiguum, assembly GCA_900322385.1. Lineage (NCBI taxonomy): Eukaryota > Viridiplantae > Streptophyta > Magnoliopsida > Caryophyllales > Molluginaceae > Pharnaceum > Pharnaceum exiguum. Next base: position 2,756 of record ONZK01005557.1, read on the forward strand.
GTTTTCCGTCACAGAAACGGACCAAATTAGGGTTATTTTGAGTAATTTTGCATACAGAATTTGTCAACATTATTACATATCCCCTAAAACAAGGAAATAAAATGGAAAACATATTTTTCTCTATAAAATATACTCTTATCCTAATAAAATCTAATCCCACTTAAAAACACTATCTTTCTTCCACTCTCTTCTTGTTTTGTCTCTCTCTCGAAGTTAATCTTCAGCTTAATGATGCAGACAAATTTCGCATGAAAAATTATTCAAATGACCCTAATTTGGATAGTTTTAGTGACAGAAAACTGCTCGAGATCCCATTTTGTTACAATGTTCAAAAGTACAGGTACCCTGATTGACATATTGAATACTTTGGACCCATATTTAGTATTATGGTATAGGTCAGATACCCAAAATGGTAAATTTCCTATTTTCAATTTGCATCGACTTTTTCATAACTAAAAAATTATAAAAATTACGTACCGAATTTTTTTATCATGTATCCTGAAGTGTTGAATTAATTCACCAGTTAAGTCTTTGGTACACCGGGTGTACATGAGTGGATTTATGACTAATAATAAAGGTACTGACTAGATGATTGGAGTAATTCACTATATATAATCTTGGGTTTTAGTACATGGTACCTTTAAACTTTTTTCTTTTAGCACGAAAGGAGTATGATGGTAATTATTTTGATGTTGTATGTGATTATTATTTTGCCACAAAAAAATGGGTGAACTCGTTTCATACATGAGATTGAATATCTATATTATATACTAAGAGAGGCTACGGATAGAGAAAACTGGACGAGCCCTTCCTTTTATAATTCGGCTAATTCTTAGGTGGAAGCTTATGGTTGGCTGAAAACTATATTTTAACTATAAAAATTGCCATAATTTAATTTATATTTTTTTTGTAAAAAAAACGTCAAAAAAGAAGAAGGAAAAAAAAAGAATATGAAAATATTATTAAATACGGAAACAATACTATTTTGTTATTATAAATAGAAACGATTTGCATTAAATTTGGAACAAAACATATTCAAGATTTACAACTTCTATATAATTAGAAAGCAAATAAATTTTATGACATATGTAAGACATAATTTTAATAAAAATCGCAAATTCAGAATTATTTCCTACAATCAAAAGATCTCTTAGTTCAAAAAAAAAATGATTGGCACCAACTAGCGAACTATGAAGAGGTGCCGAAGGACTACTACCTTTGACTCTTTGAGTCCATGAGCAGAGATATACGCTAGATATAATAAAAATCATGTAGGGGAAAGCTTGGAGGACGGGTGCTACTGTGCAAGTAATGTTAAAAACTGAGATAAAAGAATCTAAGTTTAATTAGATTAAGAAAAAAAATTGTGTGAAACCCGTTTCATATATGAGATTTGGTATTAATGACCCATCGGTAACACTATAATGTCTCCTCAGCTACACTATAATGACCCTCGCCTATACAACCTAGTCTCATATATAAAACGAGGATCACACAAATTTTTCTCTTAGATTAAACACAACTGGAATCAAATAAAAATATTACTAAACACTTGACTAAATAGTACCAAAATTAACTAGGGAAAAACTAAATTAAGAGTGTATTTTGGTCGGGCTGAAAGTATTTGAACTGAAACTGAACTGAACTAAAAAAAAACAAACTCAACTGGAAAAAAATTGAAGGCAGTTAAAATTATAACTAAAGTTAAATTGAACTGAAAAAACTGAACTGAAAAAAACTAAACTGAACTCAACTCAAAATATTCATATATAACTAGGAGCAAAATTTAACTAAACTAAAAATTAACTATAAGAAAAGTAAACTATTCTAAAAAAATTGAGTAACTGTTTAAGGGTGACCCATAATACTATGAAACTTTATTGTTATGCATTAACACTTTATAGTTTAAGGTCAATTAGGATGAAATAATTGTTATAATAGTTGTAGGATGAAATAGGGCATGTTTTTTTAGACCCGAACTTTACCGAACTGAAAATAGAACTTTTTGCTTAATTATTTTGACAGTACTCAAGCCGTGTTTTGTTCATCTATAGTGTTATAATTCAGTTTAGTTTTTTTTTTTCATTTCAGTTCAGCGTATTTCAGTTGCACATCTAGTGTTTTCAGTTCAATTTAGTTTTTTTTTTTTTAGTTCACTTTATTTTTTTAAAGTTTTTCTCAATTCATCTCAGTTTCAGTTCAGGTCGTTACAGATGAACAAAAGACGCACTCAATTACTTATCAAAACTCTATCAAAATGGTGAAACATTTTCAATGATACACTAACAATTACGAATGGATATCGGGATAAATTGAATATGTAATGAATTGAACAAATTGGGGAATTGATGTGTAAATGTAATAGACTTTTACAATTAGCAAACAAATACATTATCAAATTCCGTGCATCGCACGGGAACTGCACTAGTTAATGAATACTCGACTACTATATAATGAACCCTCGACTACTACATAATGACCCCACAGTTATACAATAATGACATATATTATTCAGCTTCATCCGTGAAACAGGTTCACACAAAATTTTCTATTATTTTGCTGAAAGCTGGTGTGGTGTTTCTGCCGACTAATTCTAATTAACCTCATCACTTTTCTCTATAGGGAATTTATTTACAATTTTGTTTATATCATTCATTTCTTTTTTTTTTTAATGAAAAGTTGTCTTTGATAAGGAGGTTTAGTGCTTATAAGTTGCAACTAAAAGCAAAACTGTTGTACATGCTAATGGGCCATAAGCCCATAAATCGCCTTCTGGACGTCCCACATGTACATTCATCGTGTAAACTCCACGTAAAAAAAAGTACCGTCTACAAGTAAACTATACTATACAATCCGTATACATCCGACCAAAGTTTTCTCCTTCGTATCAATTAATCAACATGGAAGGTCCTGCCAAACGCGGTATTACTCCAGAACAATGTGCCGCAGCCGGTATTAAAATTGACTGGGAAGCTCTCGATCGGCTAACTGCTGAACGGAAGCTTCGGAGAGCCCAGCGAGAGACGGCTTGGCCCCAATTGCAGTAAGTCAATTATACAGTACCCAGCCCTTTTAAAATAATTGCTTTATGTCTTTTTTGCTTTTACGTCAATTTGATCCATTTACATGTTCGTCGTAGTTATTGTTGTTGATATTATTTTTTGTGTGTGCAGGAAGGCGTGGGGAAGCGCTCTTGAGAATTTCCGTGGGTTTGATTCGAAATATGCAAAAATGTGCAGAGAAAGCGAGGTCACATATTTTAACTTTCTATTACGTAAACAAGAAATTAAAATTTTACTGAAGAAATGGGTTTGTTCGTATTATGACAGGGTTTCGACCTGCGTGGGTGCACTGCCAAGCAAAGCGTCTTCTGTACAATCGGGTGTACGTAGCTACGTACACCCGGCTGTACAAATACGAAAATTATACCCGTATATGCAAGTATGTATTTTTTTTTTTTAAAAAAAACTTCCCCCGTACATCTTTTCCTTCTCCATCTTCATTCCCCCAACCACCAACACCACCCAAAACAGAAAAATACCCCCCTTCCTTAACTCCGGTGAAACTACATTCTCTCTCCTCAAAATATGAACACAAACTTCATCCTCCATAAACTCTCACCTCATGTATCTTCACAAAAATGAAAACTGCCACTCCCATAACCCAACCCGGTTCCATTCTCTCTCCTCTAAAAAAACGAATCTATTTCTTAAACGGGTCATAAAAAAGGGGTCACAAATCACCCTTAATGGATCACGGAATAAAAATCGGGGGTAACAAATTGTTCTTAAAGGGTCACAAAATGGTACCCAGGGGGTCACAAAATGGGTTTTTAGTGGATGCGTGTTGTGAAAAATTGTGGTGTCGCCGGTGAATGATGGTGGTGGTATGGCGATGATGGAAAGGGAAAGTGATAGTTGTCATACGGTGAATGTGGAGAGAAGGTGGGGGTTTTTTGGGGCTAGTTGTGATGAGATCGATCTAGATTTTTGATGGGAGAGAGAGAGAGATGGGTTGGGTTTTGATTTGAAGAATACGTGAGAAGGCGGCGGCAGTGACGGTAAGCAGGTGGCGGAAGTGGCGGTAAGCAGGCGGAGACAGGGTGTGGTAATGCTGATCGGTGAAAGTGGTTGTGTGGGTGAGTGGGGGAAAATGGGGTTGTGTGGTGAGGAGAGATAATGGAAATTAGACTTTTATTATCTGATTATTTTTTTTGTATTTGGTGTACCATGCTCCCTACAACCGGTTGTAGGATAGAAATTGCCCCTGCCAAGGTTCCAGACGGGATTGTGCAGCTATCCGGGGATCTCTCTTACCTAAATAGGCTAGCCGAGTTTGCTTTGGAAGAAAACAATAAGAAGACCGGGATGAGCCTCAAGTTTATCAGAATTGTCAGGGTGAATGTTCAATATCTTAAACGAAGCGCTTATTATATGACCATCAAGACATCTGCAGGAAAGAATGATGATGAGCAGCTTAAGTTGTACCGTGCTAAGGTTTGGCGACGCCGTCTTCCGCCCGTGGATGGCAAGAATGCAGATGAATATGAGCTTGAAATTTTCAAAGAAGTCCCATCCAAGGAACAGATTATATCAGGTCTCGGCTTTAAACCTTAGCTTGTTCTATACGGAGTAGGATTTATCTCATCTAGGAATGTAGCTTTTACTGACTGTGTTTATTGCTTATATGCTCAGTCAAGAAGAGTCGGAAAAGGAAACGAGAGAAACGTTTGTCCAAGCGTCCTTTCAATGTCTTTGTGTGAGTGACTCAGCATTACATTTATATCTTGTTTCGTTTGTACACAATTTTGTTTTTCGACAATAGAAGACTTGTTTGTGTGATTGTTTCAGGAGGGAACTGAGGTCCTCAGAGGAGTTTCGTGGAGAAAGATATCATGAAGTTAGTTTTCTTTCCGTTTATTATTATTGGTTGTTTTCATTGTGTCACAGATGTTCATTCTTTGACCATATGCTATTAATGCTCTGCCTTATTTTCTTCTATGGCATATTGTTCAGGTTTTGAAGGTTGCTAGTGAAAGGTGGAAGGATTTGAAAGCTGAAGTAAGTTTCTTCGTGAACCTTAGTAAACCTTTGTGTTACAAAATCATGATTCTTTGTTTATATTCGTATGACCGTAGTTTCATGATAATTTAATTGTGAATTTGTTTTTTCTTTCTTGATATAGGTAGTATGGTTAAATTAGATGAGAGTATGGTTAGAGGTAGGAGTCGGAGGAATTGAAGAAGATCCCACATGGATTTCACTTATAGGCTTTTGTTTGTGGGTGTGCATGTGTGCATTGTATATATTGAATTTTGTTTCATGTTTTTTTTCACTTCTGTCAGGTAAAAGACCTTGTAGGTTGATTAGGGTGGGCGTGGGGCTCTGTGTGCTATACTGCTACGACTTTCATTTTGACCTGATTAGTGATATTTAGTGGTATGTTGTATGCTTGTGTTGTTGGAAGTATTTGTTAAACATAGCCCAAGAACATATTGGTATTAGTGATATTAGTTATGCCCCGTGGGCTGTGTTGGTTCATGGAGAAAGTATGATCAGATTTTAAAGATAGAAGAGGAACTGAGGAAGAATGTTTTGATTATATGTTTTTCTGATTTGATTGATAAGGTTACAACAGAATTACATGATATTTATACTCAGAATGTAACTCTAAAGCTACCTAGTAATCCCTACTGATCTCCTGACTTAACTCTAGCTATTAAGTAACTTAACTTTCACTAAGAATAAGAAAAAACTGACATAAGAACTGCCACACTTATTTTGCGATAAATGCCTACTTAAAAGAGCTGTTAACTATCATTTTCAACAGGATGTTCATGTTGTTCAACTTATTTCCTGAAGTGTAGATCAAATATTGGAAATGTCTTCAGGTTGTCTCTTTGTGATTATTTTGTTTCTGGCACTCTGTTGTTGTTGTTGGCGTTGGCGTTGGCGATGACATCCCATTGATACCTGTAGTTGTAATAAGCTAAATCTTACCAATGTATTTTGTGTTGGTTTTAACTGATTGTTCTGCTGTCTTGATTTTTCAGGAACATGAGAAAGTTTGTCCTTCTCATAGCGAAAACCGTACTCATCAATTACCTACCGGTTGGCTGGACCTGCAGAAGGTGTACCGGTATGTATTTTTTTTTATTGTGGGAGATTACAGGCTGTATGAAAATTATAGTTTCGTTTTTTGTTCCTGGTTTTGTACCTAGTTTCTATCTAATTTGTAATATGCACAAGTGCTTTGCTCCTGTCCCTTTGGCTTTTGTTGAAATTGGCAAGGAGGTGTTGTGGCTCTGTAGTTCTTTCTCTTTTCGTGGTGCCCTTGTGTTATCATTTGAGAGCAATGGGATTGTTGTAAAGGATGTAGCTTCAGTCTCATACGCTGAGAAGTTTTGTAGATTAAGGCTACTGTTGTGAGAAAATTGAAACTAATACATATGCCTCATGTTTGAACTAAGTGTACCATCTGCTGACTGTCCCTGGAAGTCTCAAATCTGTTGTGCATATGCTTGGTCTTTTTATTGGTTGGAGGTTCTCAGTGATTTGCAACTCTAAGATACAACGGAACTAGGTACCATAGTTTTGATTGAGAGAGCTTCTACATTTAGAGGTTGGGGTGGTTAAGGTTTGCTCAGAGTTGTGTTCTTTAAGGAGAAGAGAGAGCTGATGTGGTTTTGATTCCAGACCACACGTTCTCATTGAGGTTGGAAACGTTATTCTTAGTTTCTCACTGGCCTCAGTGCTATATACCCCAAAAAATGTTGTCTTTCTATCTGATAACTTCTATTGTTGGTTGAATATATATGGAGAAAATTTTTTTTGTGAGGTGGTTCCCATAAAGTCGCCAATGTTTGCGAGCCCTTGGAGGAGGGGAGATTGCAGTTTGAATGTCTTGCTGAAATCGTCCCTTTTATATGCCAAGGTCAATAGCTAGCCTAACCTTTCAGGTGCTTTGTTAACAGTGTATCATGGCTCCTTATTCCTGGAATAATAGTCGGTTAAGTCTATTTTTACTTTGGATTGAATTCAGGTCATCAGTTTTTTCGTTGGATGTATTTGTTTGAATGACTTATTTTGTAAGTAAACTGAATGAGCTATCTTGGACAATGACGAAACTTTTGTATGGTAAACTTGGATCACTTTGACTTTCTGGTCAATTTTGGGTCATCAGCATGTGAATTTTTTTTCCTGGACTAATGCTGTATTTTTTATTTTAGTCGGACTAATGCTGTAATTTTATAGCTATTTTAGCGGCTTGTGTGGATTTGTCTCTGAATATATTTCACCTAATTGTTTTTGTTTTCATTTATTGCAGTGGCTGGAGCCATTTGAATTGATCGGGTTATTGAAGCAACTGCCAGATTTCTCCAAGTCTTCAACTTTTGGTGTAGATATTGGTGTGTAACCGACGTTGGATATGTAGTGTTAGGAGGTGACTCCTCTCGCCTAAGCTATCTCTATTGTCTTTGTATTTGCTTATGCACTTCTACTTGGGACTTGATCCATAATCTATGTAAGTGATTTATATTTAAACTTGTCAAAAATTGACGCTGTTCGAAGACCTGACCCGCCTTTCTTTTTCACAGTCTTTGGACTTGAAAAATAAACAGTTTGGGTCGCGTTGACCCGCAGCCTAAGACAGAAGTAAATTAACAGTTGCTTTTAATTTTTCTTCCTGAAAACATTCAACGGTGCCGTATTGGCTTACTTTTTTTTTTTTGGTATATAGGGAGGCACTGAGGCCAGTAAGAATCGAGCCCCCAACCTTAAGGGTTGAAGGTGTGCTCTCTACCACTTGAGCAAGCCTCTCTTCTTCCGTATTGCCTTACTTTAAGCAAAACGTAAACGCTTGTTGTTGTAGGAGTCAACCAGACCCTTTGGTCCGCCCTTTATCTTTTTTTATTTTTTTTTACTTATTTTCAACTTGCATCAACTTTTTCATAACTAAAAAAAATATAATAATTACGTGTGGATTTTTTATCATGTATCCTGAAGTGTTGTCAGCAAGTCTTTGGTACACCAGATGTACATGTACACCGGATAGATTTATGACTAATAATAAAGGTACTTACTAGTGATATTAAAAATATGACTAATGAATATGTTGTAATGCTTTGTAAAAAACACCAGTGTACGCAAGAAGTGGAGTAACACCATATATAATCTTGGTTCTAGTACATGGTACCTTTAAACTTTTTTCTTTTAACATGAGATACCATGAGGTAACGAAATGACTATGAAGGTAATTATTTTGATGTTGTACGTGATTATTACTTTGTTGAAAGCTGGTGTGCTGTTTCTACCTATGTTCCCACCCCTCTCTAATTATCTCCTCCATTTGGCTATTTTGCTTTAAGCTTTTTGCTTTTAACACGAGATACCCATGAGGTAACGAAAGGAGTATTATGGTAATTATTTTGACGTTGTATCAAAAAGTATAGATTTCCTTGGACGAACCATCGTCATATATAAATAATCAACTCATAATCATAGATATATCAAATGCAACTATGTTGCACGGACATAGCATGTTCAATCAAAGAATTATCAACATATCGTGGGAATCAACCTATATGGTTGTCCTCAAAACAAGTATCAAGTCTACACCACATGCGATGTTTGAAATGACATATAAGTTCTAATGGTCATACGACCTTATTCAATCAATCAATCCTAAGTACTAAACACCTAGTACTCTAAACGTCTAGCGGCACTCGCGCGGCATTTCCGGGCAATGCGTATCTTGACAACAACATCGTCATCCTCGCTATCACCAGTGAGATCAATCACATCACGTGCTGCATTATGCAAAGCTAGTGGAATAGGAGTGTTGTCGTCTTTCTTCGTATCCTCCTTAAGATTCTTAGGCTAATCCTCCATGACTTTCCCATTAGATCCTCCTACATGATTAGGATCTCCACCGGGATTTCCTGCCATCTGTTGAGGTTCTTGATCCTCAAATTCTTCGGAAATCTCTTCCTCTTCGTATGGATTTTCATTCATGTCACGAGAAGGTGTGTCACGAGGTGGCATCTCAACTGCCGGCACATCCAGTATTCCATGTCTAGGCAAGGTAAGTATCACACTTCTACCATCGCTTGCCTCCTCGGACGCAATCCTCTCCTCAAGGTATACTCGAATCATCTGAGCTGGGTATCTACTCTCAGCTTTCTCAATGTCTTCCACAATCTGGTCAAACAATGCACCATTGTAGTCGGGATTTGGAAGTTCTCACTCGCCATAATACAATCCAAAATCTATGAGTCTCTTCCTGTAGTGATCATAGATTGGGCCCCATAGCCTTACTCCAGGTACAGATCTCAAGAGTAGTCTCGAGCAAAATATCGGGTATCGTTACCTTGACTGATCGATTTGTCCTCCTCGAGAAATTGGCACAGAAAGTGGCGAATCTTAAAAAGCGTAATCTCTAAGGAGTTCTCGTGGCATTCTCCTTAAAGACTCGGGATGAGTCAAGTCGCATTTCCTACACATGCGGTACAAGTAACACGTAATAACACGACTCAGTATCGTATAAACATCACATTTAGAACTAAAATGAAACAATTAGCAAAATCACATAGCCATAACATTACACACACGACATATAAATCATGCATGTATACACAATACACACGCACACGTCAGACACACGGTACACACGTGTGGATCACACACGGCGCACTGGTGTTGCGCTTCGGTGCGACACGTGACTTCGCTCAACTCGGCTTTT
>ONZK01005558.1:6428-17391 GCA_900322385.1 Pharnaceum exiguum
AACTGAAGAAAGACAAAATTTCACTTCGAATACTACTAGCTATAAAAGTATAATCCAGTGTCATCAAAACATGAGGCTTCACAGCCTTGGGCATAACTTTCACTTAATTAGCGCACCAGTAGTTACAACTTTATCCCCAGCAAATCGGAATGCCGTGTTGGTGTTATGTGATCATGGAGAGAATTTTGTTTCGGTAAGCTAGTACTTTTTTTTTTAGCAGTGCCTAGTACAAAGGAAACGTTGTAGTGAAAACATTAACAGAGTAAAGTATATGTTTATTGTCCGCCTGGTTCACTGGAGCTACATACGGAACCGACCCGGGTCACACACCTAACCGTGGTGAGTGAGTCTATGCCAATGAGGGTCTCTTAAGCGGTATACAGCTACTTATCACTCTAAGCAAACCCACATTGGTGAGTAAAATATCTATTTACACAAGTAGATTAGCTCTAATAGTATGCATTTAACATCTTCTTCAAATAATCGCCCAAAGCCATGATATCTTCTGTTGCTTTTGTATCGACACCATTCCTTAAGATTTGAGGGAAGAACAACCAAAACCCGGTACTCATCACGAAGCACACTGTCAACGGGCCGGATGCACCCCAATGCAACCTAACTTTTGTGTCCAAGGCTTTTTTGACAATCATCTCTAAAGACACACACCCTCCATGAAGCACAAAGAATAAGGTGACCTCCCATGTTGGCTTCACTCGTGTCATGTGGTAATACATGAGCTCGTGCATTAAACCAGATACCAGAAAAGCCACCATGACACCTAGGATATAAGCCCGTGTAGGACCTACAAGCTCTATAACCGCTGACTTTATAGGCTTGTGTATGGTGTGGCGCAATATATCCGATATCATGCGGTTCCACCTCCTACCCCAAAAATCTTGCAGTGATGCAGCTCGATAGGGCTCATCGGATGGTTGTTCTAACTCTATTCCGAAAGTGGCTTCCACTACCATGTTATATACTCCAAATGTTATGTCAATGAAGAAGTAGATGGCGACGCAGAAAACCACCATACTCTTAGTAAAATGGTACACCACAAGATATGTCAAAAACAAAAGCACTTTTGTTGAAAATGTTGAGGGCAGTACAGTTTGGGGTTTTTGACCAAGGGGTGTTTTGTCCTTGATCTTGATGGGAAATGCAGCAAAACATATGAATGTGAATATGTGATGATTGACTTTCGTGGGTAAGTCTCTGATAAAGGACCCTTGTCGAAAACATACAGTATGAGCTTGAAGTTGCAAAGCCAGGTGATGATACCACTTAGGATGACTATGGGAATAGGCCTAGACAAAGAAAGTGGTATTGTTGTGAATACATAGAAAATAGAACAAGATACAAAAACCTCAAGGTACCTTTAGGTATCTTGGAAGCTATAAAGTAGCAATAACACAGTGATGCTATGACTACTGCCCATGCTCTGATGAAGTTCTTTGCGTCTCCTAACATTGATTTGTGTGTGGGCAGAAGGAAGGGAGAAGGAGGGGAGTATTTAAGGGTTCTTTGTGACCTGGTCTAACCAAAGATCATAGAGTTGATCATATTTGCTCTTTTCTTTAGGATCCTTGGTAGCCATGGTAGGTGTCGGATTATTACAATTTATACAGTCCTCCTTTGATAGATTAAATCATACTCCCTCCGCTCTAGAACATGTAGGAGTTAGCTAAAATTTCTAATATACCTTTATTAATTCCAACACGATTCTCAAATTCTCATAATTTTATAAGTTCATTGTATAGGAAATAGATAAGGGTCAACTTGGAAAAAAAATGTCTTAATTATGGATTGAGAATTGAGAATGACACTTTAATTTGGATCAAATTTATTTTTGTTAGGATAACACTTATATTAAATCGGAGGGATTATGATTTTAAAATTATAAAGAAGCAAAATTGTATAAACAAGTCTAAAAGCATCATTCATTGAGATGGTTCCCCATCACAAGCAAAATCAAAAAAAAAAGTTAGCTGGCTTTCTGAATAGTATATGTGACGACAATGTCACAGGTGACATGTCACAGCAATCACAATCTGTTAACATTTTTGTTTCCAATTAAGAAACCAACAGTTGTAGTACACTCAGTGTACTGTGTGTATAGAATGAATTTTCTTCCATCCGTTATATACTTATATACATGATTGGAATAAGATATCTTGATCATGACATCTTATCTGCATATCTGTACAGGTAGGCAGGTTCCCTAGCAGAAAAGCTGTTTTTGCTGACCAAGTCGATCTACAGAGTCTGTTTTTTGCTGAAGCATGCACAAGGACGAGGGAAGGCCATGAGCATAACCCAAAGCATCAACAAAACACCCCATGGTGAGGCAAGCTAGGAGAAAATACATATTTCCTGTAAAACATTTCAAGCATGTGTTTTTTTTTTTTTGGGCAAAATGCCTAAATGGCAAGAATGCTTGCTGATAACCTATAAACAGGCTTCAGGCTCAGTTTCATAAGTAGGTTGCTGGTACTCACCTAGGGTTCGGATAACTCCACCAGATGATGATCTGTCTTCCAGATTTTAGATTTAGACCTTCACCCTGCGAATTATACGAATGCTTCCTATGTCTATCATTGTGACATATGTGATATGACAAGCGCCCAAATTGCCCTCTCTGCTTTGGTCATAAGATGATCATGCAGTTGTATAGTATTGCCGACAGTCCACATCAAGCCCTTTAATGACCATGTCTGGGAGATTAAGTGATTTCCCAAACTTGTGCATAGTTTTTTAAAACCCACTTAATCAGAGCATTACAATGCAAATAGTAATGACCAAGCTGTCCTCCATCAACGAACGAGCTAGTCATAGATCAGCCAATCTAACAGTTCTCTCTGCAAAAAAAAATATTAAAAAAACCAACTTCAGCTCCTGCATCCTCAGTGGAAGTCATATATATTCACCAAAGTACTTTAGAAGTCGAAAAAGTTCCACAGAAAACTCTTTCCTGATTCCAAGAACTAAACTTATGTCCAGTCACTCTGCATACATCTCAAATAACCTATTCCATTGGCATGCCTGACTTAAAGAAATGAGGGAATTTCCGAGTTCATATTTCCATCTACTAAACGTCGCTTGTAGAAAGTGGGAAACATAGGCAAAATAACTGATCTAAACTTTGCCACATACCATTTGTGTTGATGTTTGTGAATGCCAACATAACACAAACATAGGCAAAATAACTGGACTATCTCTGCGCCAATGCGGTGAGTTTCATATATAGCTCCGAACCAGCTAACCATAAAAGAAGTCAAATGTAAATGACTCTTGTATAATAAAGCCAGAACGCAAGAAACCTACTGTACAGATGTTTGATCCCTTCTCCAAAAACTGATACAAAGATAATTAACCAACTCAAAGTTTACTGGACAGAAGATGATCCAAGTTAATTGAGAAATTGATCGATCTCCTTGGACAAGTATGAAATTCATCATCAGGTCATTGCAATCTTTCCATCGAACCATATTGCTGGAGACCATATTACTTCTAGTCTTCTAGAAACCTGGTGCAATAGAGCATTGAACTGAAGAAAGACAAAATTTCACTTTCGATCCTACTAGCTAAAATTCTACATCCAGTGTCATCAAAAGATGAGGCTAGCTTCAAACACCACACATAATGCGCCACAGCCTTGGCCCTTATGCATAACTGTCACTTAATCAGTGCACCAATAGCTACAACTTTCTTTCCAAAAAATCGAAATGCGGTGTTGTTTTTATGTGAGGCTAGACATAAAAACAAGGCCTTTGTTTTTGTGAGTTTGTGCCTTAGTTGAGAGATCAGATCAACCTTCCATGCTAGCTATTGATGACCTATCAACAGACTAGATACAAGGCCTTTTCTTAGTCTCTTGCATACTCTTGTGCCATTTACGTTAATGAACCATTTACAACCACTCCACCTAAAATCTTGTAGCAAACTCATTTCGAAAAATAAAAGTGGAACGGAGATAGTAGTACACAATTCTCCACAAAAAGGGACAAGAGATAGTGAACTTTCAAAGTCATCAATAAATTGTGATAAATGACAAATTCCAATGATATTGTATTAAGGAAAAATACCATTTTAGATACCTGACCTATAGCATAATACCAATTTGGGGTCTCACTTATTCAATATGTCAAAAAAGGTACCTGAACTTTTAATATTGTACCAATATGGGTATGTGCTCTAACGCCGTTACATTTTCCTGTTAACTGTGATGACGTGTCATACTCTGATTGGCCCGGGATGTGGAAAGGCAGCAAATTGGCCATTTTACCCTTACTGTAACTTGTTTTTCATCATATTTTATAGTTTCTTAAAATGGTATTTTTCCTTGTATTAAACACAAAAAAGTGTTACACAATCCAGTCAAAATGATAATGTACCTACCAGAAAGTTAAGAAGTTAACAATTATACTGTACTCATTCAAAATAGTGGCTAGACAAATGATCCCTAATCTAAAGTTACACATTAATGTATTCTATTTTTCCCATCACTCTTTCCCTAAAACTCCTTTTAAAAATCTAATTGTAGCCCTTACTTCCTCAAGAGATTTCGCATCCACTTTATTCCTCACCAGCTGAGGTAAAAACAACCAGAACCCGGTTCCCATCACAAACCCGACAGTCAACGGACCAGATATAACCCAATGAAACACGCCATCACGGCCCAATCCAAAGGCCCTTTTAAGCCCAATCTCCAACACCAAACAAACCCCATGCAACAAGAAGAAGCATGTAACTTCCCACGTGGGAGTCACACGTGTGATGTAGTAGAAGATTAGCTCGTGCATCAAGCCGGACACAACGAAGGATGCCAACATGGCAGGAAGTAGGCCCCACTTTTTTCCAACATATCTTTCCAAAAATGCCCTCACGGGTAAGTATACAGTGTGCCGCAGTATATTGGATACAATGAGGTTCCACCTCTTGCCCCAGAAATCTTGCAATGACGTTGACAAATAGGGTTCGTTGAAAGGTGGCCAAAGCTCAATGCCAAGAATATACGTCAAAAGCTTATTATAAAGCCCTAAAACAATCTCTAATACCAAATAAACAAGGCAACAATATATTGCTAATAGAATATTTGGGTGCAACTTCTTGTTGTAGTCACTAAAAATGGCTAGAATAAAAAATGAGCAATATATAACCAACTTTGACCAAAGATTTAACGGCACTTTTTGATCAAAGCTTCGATCTTTTTCACATGGGTGTTTATCATTTCGCTTAATAATGATGGGAAATGCAGCGATTAACGTGAAAGTGAGAAATGATCTTGTTTTGGTGGGTAGATGATCTTGAGATAATGGCCCAAGATTGAAACAAAAGAGTAAAAGCTTGAAATTTGCCAACCAAGTGAAGAAAAAGCCTGAGAGTCCTGTGGTTGTAGGGGTGGAAAGTGTAAGGGGTAGAAGAGTGAAAAGAGTGAAGATTGGTAGAAGAGATATTAGCCTAAGCTTTCCCTTTGGTAGCTTTGAGGTTAACATGTAGGCATAGGACAGAGAGAGTAATACTGTTAGCCATACCTTTAGCAATGTCTTGATCTCATGCCCTTGTATTTGTTCTTCTTCCGACATTTTTATCGCTCAAACTTATTTTGGAGATGTTTGTTTTCTTGATATTTGTTTTTTGGATGTCTTGGATCAGTTGGATGTTAACAATTGATCACATATGATGACTGCTGTGTCAAAATAGAGTTGTACGCATAGGAATTAGATGATGATGACTTTTGAGATGGATGACGGGATCTACTTTGATGAAAATTTTCATTTTGGCAAATGGCAATAGCAAATTTGTTTTCTGACTATTGAATGTTTCGCTGTTGGAATTGTCTGTTAAGAGTTAAGACTAGTATGGTGTTGGAAGTGAATGAGGTCAAGAGTCAGGATCAATTGTAATTAAAGTCAACAACTTTTTAAGTTGATTTGGATCTGGTTTTTTTTATGAATAGCTGCATTTTCTGTATAAAATAGTTTAACCAAGTCAATTTGGTGGATGGGTAAATGGGGACAGAAGTAATGCCATTGTTGATTCATTAGCTGACCCGCCAAATTGTATGTCGCAGTTCTGGTTGTTGAATCATGTGATCTGTATTCACTTACGAGTTACGAGTATCTTCAAGATTTCCTTTTATTTATTTTTTCGTGTATAACGTATTTGGGCTCAAATAATCATCCTAACGTCTTGTTCTCCAGTACTGGACTACATAGATCTTGGTCATTAGTTAAGAGTGAGCCTTGTAGACATTAGGGCATGTTCTTAAAAGTTGAATTAAAATGGAAAAACCTGATTTTTTTAAAAATTATTTTGACACTCAATCAATTATTAAAAGCCAATCAGTATTGTACCTTTACAAAATTATATAGTATGACATTTTCAATAATAAACTAATAAATACGAATGAAAATCGAGATTAAAAGTTCTTACGTTCGCAAGTTACGAGCTGCACTGCAAAAAACTGAAATGAACTGAATTGAAGTTGTAAAGAATAGGTCATGGATCTTATGTTCTAATCCTCTTCCTACAATTATCATCGTCCTCCATATAAAAAACAAATAGGTCGAATTCGTAACTATAATTTGTAAACTTTTAAACTAAATTGAACAATTATCTTTACACAACTGACTTGAGTTGAACATTTGAGTAAGAGGTCTAAAAGCCTAATGGCATTTTAGAGTTCAAATGAACTGGAAAAAAAAACTGAACTTTTTATTTATTATTTTAACACTCAATCAATTATCAAAACTTTATCAATATTGTACGTCTATGAAACTATATACTGAAACCTTTCCAATGACATACTATAACTATAAATAAATATCGGGATTAAAACTTCTTATGTTCGCAAATTACGAGATAAATTGCGAAAACTAAACTAATCTAACTGGACTAAAATAAACTTAAGTTTTTAAGAACTGGCCCTAATTATGGTACAAACTCTACCAAGTCACATTGATTAGATTCGGGGTTCCCAATTATGGTCACCCTAGCGGAACAATACATTGTTGAAAGATCTCGTACTATTCGTGTTGAAAATGGGGTCAGATTAAGATAACAAAAAAATACTCCATACTCCGTAATTGTTACATCAGTTGTACTGCTAGAAGGAGTAGAAGCCAGCGCCCGTTACAACTATGCTTAAATCAAAAAGAATGATGCTAAGGACTAAACCAATAGCTGAAGCTCATGATGACAAAGCACAGCAGACAAAAAAAATCAAAATATTTCGAGTATAGATCCCAACAATCCTTTGAAGCATTTCACCACACCTTGAATTTCCTCAAGGGCTCTGACATCAGCTTTGTTCCTCACAAGCTGTGGGAAGAACAACCAAAACGATGTTCCGATCACAAACACAACAGTCAATGGGCTAGTCAAACCCCAATGAAGTGCCCAATTACGGCTCACAAAAGCCCGCTTAAGCCCAAACTCCAAAATCAAACAAAACCCATGCAGCACAAAGAAGCATGTGACTTCCCACGTGGGAGTCACACGTGTCACGTAGTAATAGAACAACTCGTGCATTAAGCCTGATACAACAAAGGAAGCCAACACACCTGAGGCTACAGCAAACATTTTTCCAAGACGTATTTCCAAAAATGACCTTATGGGTAGGTATATGGTGTGACGCAACAGATCTGATACTATGAGGTTCCACCTCCTGCCCCAGAAATCTTGTAATGATGATGAAATATAGGGCTCATTAAACGGTGGAGATAGCTCCACGCCAAGAACAAATCCCATAAATTTGTTACATAGGCCAAAAATTATTTCTGTGTACAAATAAATTACAATGGCAAATAACACCAATAAAACATTTGGGTTCACACTTTTGTGGTAATCTCTAGAAAATGACCCTGCTAGGAGAAATAAACAAAAAATCAAAGACTTTGACCTTAGAGTTAAAGGTAGTTTCTGGTCAAACTTAAGTTTTTGGCTAGATGCGTTGTTATTTTGTGGTATTGTAATTGGAAATGTAGCAATTAAGATGAAATTCAAAAGGGATTTTCTTGCACAGTCGTAAGTTAAAGGCCCAAGATCAAAGGAGAATAATAAAAGTCTGAAGTTGGCTAGCCATGCAAGAAAAAAGCCCGTAATACCGGTTGATGTTGGGGTGGTAAGGGAGAGTGGGAAAATGGTGAAAAGGTAGAAAATCGGAAGGAGAGAAAATAGCCTAAGTTTACCCTTAGGTAGCTTGGAGACTATGTAAAAAATGTAGATGAAACAAAGTAAGACCTTAAACCATACCTTAAGAAAAGCTTTCAATTCCCTATAGTCTTCTTCCATTGTTTTTAGCTCAGATTGATGCCGGTGGCTTGTTTCTTGGTTTGTGGGTGGTTTATTGGCTTATTGCTAATGAGCCTTGAGATTGGTCATCTTCTGAATAATTAAATAATAGGATATGTACAATGCTCTCCAAGGGGGGCTAATTTAATGGCAACATTATTTAACTTTAAAAACTATTGATGAATTAAGAATTTTTTCAGTACTTTGATCGCGTTCTACTACTGTTGCTTTCGCGATCCACGACTCGGAATATAATATTTATTTGGAGTTCAGATTCAGAAGAGTGGATCGCATTCACCGTTCGTATTCAGGAAATGTCATGGCTAGTGATGCCGTCAAGACTTGATAAAAGACTTGATAAAAGGGTCAGTACTCTTCTTCTATGGCATTGGTTGACTTTCCTTTGGTTCCTCGGCAAGACGTTGGTGCTTGTTCTTTTCAACTTATAAAAATTAAATTGAATTGAACTAAGAGAAAATTGTACAAACATATCAAAAGTGTACTCATAATTTTACTAAACTCCTTTATATCAACATTTTTTTAAAGAAATACCTTAAAACAACATTTACTTATCAAATAACTACTTTTGACCAAAAGTCAAATGTTATGGACGAAAATGCCCTCGGTTGTTAGACATTCCTCCAATTCTTTTTTCTTTTCCCTTTTCTTTTCCCCCTACCCTTTCCTCTCCATTCCCCTCGACATATCCCCTCCCGGCCCCCAAATCAATTTCCCCCAATCCAATTTCCTCCAATTAATCCCTAACCCTAATCTACTCCATTCTCAATTTCTCCCTTCATTCACTCAACTAAAACCCCCCTTACCGACCCACATGCACACAACGGATTATCAGTGCACAAACTTTCCCCAGTACAGAGACATGCTCCCGTCGCATATGTATTGACATAAATATTTCAAAACTTCTGGCTCTTTGTAGTTGAATTCTCATAAATCAAGATACAATGTCCTGGTCATTTCTTTTTTTCTTGTAGTGTATTTCACATCAACGATGTTGATCAGTTCAGAGTAGGGCGAAGAGAACCCCTATCTTTCACCAAGTGCCCCAAAACCTTTTAATTTACTTATACAGGGGGCAATGTGGTTGGTGATAGTGTTCCTAAGGCTAGGTGTTTGTGTATATATGGTTCAATACCCTTGGAAGAAAGCAAACAAAACCGCATAAGTACTGTAATGATCCTGACTCATTACAACAGGATCCCTCACCTCGCCTCTTGTCTGAAAATAGAACACAATCAACACATCACCCCGAGAACAAATTAAGAAATAAGAAAACAATAAAAGTGAGTGAGGGTGAGTTAATGGGTGACAGAAGAGAGAAATTGATTGATAAAATTGAGAAATTGAGAATGGAGCAAATTAGGGTTTGGGATTAATTGGAGGAAATTGGATTTGGGGAAAATGATTTGGGTGAGAGGCTATGTCGAGGGAAATGGAGGGGAAAGGGGAGGGGGGAAGGAAATGGGAAAAAGAAAAAAGAATTGGAGGAATGCCTAACAACCAAGGGCATTTTCGTCCATAGCATTTGACTTTTGGTCAAAAGTATTTATTTAATAAGTAAATGTTGTTTTAAGGTATTTCTTTAAAAGAATGTTGATATAAGGGAGTTTAGTAAAATTATGGATACACTTTTGGTATTTTTGTACAATTTTCTCTTGAACTAAACTAAAAATAATTGAAGTGAATGGTGCTTCAAGTAACTTAACTGAATTTAATGAGCTGAACATTTACTTAATTATTTTGACACATTTACTTAAATATAACCTTTATAATGACATACAAAAAATTACAAACGGACATCGGTCAGAACTTCTTACGATCGAGGAAATTAAAACGAACTAAAATGAATTGAAAGTAACTGAACAGAAAATAATTGAACTGAACTGAAACTTTTAGAAGTTGTAGAGAACCATGCCTTAATAAGATCCGCCCTAGTAAATCTGGTAGACTTAACCAGAATTTTCCTATGAAAAAAAAATCAGCTCCAATTCTTAGGTACACCCGGTGTACGAGTACACTTGTGTTTTTACCAAAGCATTACTGGAGCCTTCTTCCTATATACTCCAGGAGTCTAAATATTATAAGCGAAAGTTTAATCAAACTCCATCCACTTCAACTCTATTAAGTAGTTTCTCCATCCATATTTAAGCTCCGCTCCTTCGACTGATTATTCGCATCAAAAGCTCGAATCCGAAACCTTACTTTTGGAATGAGAGTGTCGAACCCCTCATATCAACCCCTTGTTGATAGTTTAATTTTGATTTTGACTGCATTTTGTTTCCTCCCGTTCGATTTTAGTTTAATTCAGTTTATTTTCAACTTTTGAGTTCAATTTGAATTTACATCCTTACATAAACACACACTTAATTCAAGAAAATGTGATCTAAGAATAGAGGAAAAGAAGGCGCTTTTAGAGTTTTAGGTGAGCACAAAGTCATTTTTTATTTATTTTACGGAGCTTCAATGCGACCTGGGGCGTAAAAAAATGTGAAGTTGTCATATTGACTTCTACCACGCACTTCTTTTTTTGCAATTCACTAGTTTTCTTGCCCGTGCGTTGCACGGTCCACAATTTTATAAATTTTTGTCTTATTACTCTTTTGAATGTAACACAAAAATGTAATTGTTATTGTATTTCTATTTATTAGATGAT
>ONZK01005560.1:7680-17998 GCA_900322385.1 Pharnaceum exiguum
TTTTTCTTTTTCTTTTAAATAAGACATTTCTTATTTTTATGATACATAAACGCTACACTATGCCACGTGGCAATAGAAATGCCACATGGCAAGTTAAAGGAGATAGCTAAATAAATTCTTCTTTTAATATATACTATAGATTAAAGTAAAATGAAAGGTTAATGATCTCTTGGATGACAAAACAACCGTTGTCGTTGGGCTTGTTTGGACCTTAACCCGTTGTTAGCTTCCTTCATCTTAATTTTTTGTGAACCCGGTAATTTGTTTACTACACTTTTTGGGTGATGTAGGTTCAACAAACACTCGCTCTTCCCTCAAGGCTATGACCGTTGCTGAACCTCTTGCCCTTAGGATTAAAAATGAGAAAGACGAGAAGGTTGAAAATGTTGAGGCTGGTGATAGCAAGGCAAACATCAAGCGTACGGCCCCCAAGTTCACAGCTATCTTGACTCTAAGTCTCATAAACGTCCTAGAGCGGGCAGTGAGGAGTGCTCACTCATTGTGGTCGAAACTTCTGGTGATCTTTCTGCCCTATCATTTCTGCTTGCAAGTTATTCTTCATTCTATGATCGATGGTCGTTACTAGACTGTCTGGACAACACAGTCATCTCTGTGAAGGTATACCACATTGTCTTCTTGATAACTATCACTTATTCATGTACTATTGGATTGTTTCTTGTCTCTCTGACGTAATACTTATAGGGTCTTCAATCCGGGCTGGTTACTAGAGAGAAGATCAAGCAGCTCTAGACTTATAAGCTCTACAGGAATATAGCTGCTATGGCCAAGGAAAAAGAGATGGACGCTTTGATGAAAGAGAAATAATACTCTCACACCAAACTCCGTGATAGGGACGACTCTCAACTCCGTGAGAAGGACGTGGAGGTCTTAGCTTGCTGCTCACTACTGTCTTGGAGTCTATCAACCTATGCTGGTCGTGGTAGGGTCGTGTTGAAGATATGGTGGATTATGTATGCCTATGGTGATCATAGGTCCTGGAACGGCTATGAGCCTATGGCAGAGGAGGAAATTGAGTCTATCAACGACAAGATCAGGGCACAGTTGTAGAAGAGATTGCGGGTGTTCACGTCAGTGTTGAGACTGTTGCGATCTTCTAGGAGGGAGATGCTGAAATCGTCCATGAGGACAAGATTTCTAAGGAGGAGAAGGAGCTTTCATAGAAGGGCGAGGGTTTTCCTGCTCCATCGACGTTTTATTTCACGCTTTCTTTTGGTAGGGTAGTGTGTTACCCTTTGAACAATTTGGTTTGTACATTTCTGTGTCCAATGGGACAAAAATATATTTTCTCTTTTATGTCTTAAACTTCTTTTCCTTTTACTTTGATCTTGTTGAGGGTGTTTGTCCTCTTGCTTCACTTCTGTTGTGCGCGCTTACCTGTTTGTTGTGGCATTTCTTGATAGCCCTTATGTTGTGGTTCGTTACAACCCTAATAGGTGAGTTGTATTTAGCCTCATGTATTTGAATGTGGACTTGTGTGGTTGCGAAGTGCACATAGCATTTTTTGCAAAGGCTACAGAGTTAAATGCATTATTTGATCAAATATTAACTAAGTAACGATGCAAATTTCAAAATACAGAAAATATAAATCGCGTTTTAGGTCCTTCTAAAATTTGTGAAATGGATAATAAAAGTAGAGAATTTTTTTAAAAGGATAGAAACAATCATGAAAGTAGTTGTAGTCCTGAAATGGGGTACCAATATTAGTCTAAAAAGGGTCATCTCGCAAAAACTAGTCTGAAATGGGTTGTATCAGAACGAGCCTCCTTTGGGGTAAGACTGATTAAATCAGACCTTCTTGGTACCCAATATGAGATGGAATTACTCTTGTTGTTGTTTGATTTTCTCCCTCCCCTATCATGTATATATAATAAAAAATACACTAATCTTATAAATAAAAGTATGGTAGAAAAATATATAAAGGTGTGTATAATAATCATTTTACAACTTGTTATATCATATAATTTGACTTACCTTATTGCTTCATTGGACGCAATTGCACTATACCGATTGTATGTATTAGCGTCAGCCGTCAGGTGCATCTGTTTATGTGTCTCAAAAAGAACGGAAGAGGTGAGAGCATCAAGTAGATCAGAGAAACTTCTAGTTGGTTCTTTATCCAGTCGGTCAACTTAATATGTACTCAAATGAACGGCAATCGTCAAAGGGATTTTTTTAAGTTGACATTATAAACTGCCGTATGTAGTGACTATTTTTTTTTTTTGACAAATGGAATATGCAATGACTATGATAATAACATTAACATGGAAGATGCAATCTTCAACAAGAAATGTGAAAGGTTCTGAAACTAGGCATTATGCAACCGTCGTTTACGCGATTGCATATTTTATAATTTCATGCCAATATGAATACCTATACTGGCCTTCAAAACATGTAAAAAGACAATTTGTTTGTCTTTTTGGATTGCAGCTGATTGGATGGATTTCAGACCGACTTCCTCAACGAAGCATGGAAGATTTGTTGTATGTAAGGAATTTATTAATGACATTTTTATAGATGCTGATATGGTGGGATTTTATTTTCTAATCTTATAAGAGTACACTCTCCGTTTCAAATCAATTTTTCTCTTTGTAAATATGTCGGAACTTAAGGAACCTCTCGGTTAATTAAGTAAATGTCTACTGTGAGACTTATCATTCAAGACTATTACAAAAATGAAGTGAGTTGGTAAGGTTGGGTGTAGTGAGAATTAAATATGATGGCGTATAATTGATATTACTTGGTCAAAACTGTATACTTACCCATTTTAGAAAGAAGAAGATTAGTATAGAACATTCCGATAAGGAAAACATAGAAAGATTAACTTGGAATAGAGGGAGTACTATTCTTTCTTTCACTTTTTTAGAAGAAAAAAAGGGTTAAAACCATCTCAACCCAACCAACCACTGAACCACTACATTGTTTACGTTTTATAAAAAAAATGTCTTCCCTTTGGTTTTCCAACACATAAAATATTCCATATAAATCAAACTATGGTTGTGTATGTAGGTATAACCGAGAGATCACTACATGCAACTAAATGGAGAGTACATAGATTATAATATTAGTGCGAAATCATGTGATGTAGGGTTTCATTGTATCCTAAAACCAATATGTTGCTAACTATTATGGGAGAATAATGCTTAAAAGTAAGCATATTTGTGCTTACTTAAAGTCTGACATAATATAGTGTAATTTCTAACAATATATCCCTCGTTTCAGGGAGAATAACCACTTGTATCATCACATATGTTAGCCTTTGTAAATGTTCTCCCTTATTATTACTTCAGATCAATGACATTGTTTATGAATATTATCATGTCATATAACTCTCACTATTGAAGACTAACCTCAACCGTACCCTTCCTAACATGTTACAATATTTTATGCACTTTTATTATAATTTTAATGCGACCAAAAAAGAAAATTAATTCAAAAATAAATATCGTCTTAGCTTTTACTATATATATAATTGAATACTTAACAAATATTAACATGTCTTGACTGTGCGTGGCAACGATAAATATTATGTAATGTAATCTGCCATTATAAATTTGAAGAAAACTTGAACAAGCCGAATATTAGCCACGCACTGCAAACTAGATGGTATAGTAGAGAGAAAAAAAACTTGTTACCTTATGGCATTTTTTTAGGAATTAATATATACATAATTTATTACATAATGATGAATTTTTTTTTGTGTAAGAAAAGTTATACTCCTCCAACAACAACAAACAACACAACAACAACAACAACAATAACAATCGAGTGTAAAGTTATAATCATTCTTACCCATGTTTAAGAGAACAAAGTGGTTGTTTCCGAGATTATTGACCCATGCATTGCTGGAATGAAGTAATGACTTTCAACCACTTCACCAAAAAAAGAAGTAACATAAGGTTTTCTTAGCAATTTTAATTTGCTATAGTTACGCTGAAAGATACAGATAATTATTTCAACTTTATATATACTGGACCTTAAGCAAAGTTATACTCCCTAAGTGGCCTCCATCACAAAATGAATGACTCTATTAACCATATATATCACACATAATACGAAAACATCATGTATGGAGCATTTTAAATATATTATGCAATAATTTTTAAATTAATGATATAATCAATGTTAGAGGTAGAATAAAAATTTTATGTGAGATGGTAGTTAAAAAGGAACAATTTTAGGATAATTTATTTATTAAAATGAACTTTCATTTGGAGGGAATAATCATTTTCTCTAGAGCCTCTATATAATAGGGATCAACGGGGCCTCCTAATATGCTAAACACGTACCCTTTACACAAAATGTAGTTATGTAAATGAAAACATGTTGTACATGTTTACTATATAAAAGTACAAAACTAATACCCAGAGAAACCCGCCGAATAGCCAATTTGGCCTATTTAGTTGACAAGTTACGCCAATTTGGCCTATTTAGTATTCCGATAACCGATTTGGCCTATTTAGTTAACATGTGCGCCATTTTGGCCTAGTTAACTCATTCCTCCACCGGAGCTTAATGAAATGTAATAGATATTTATTATTTTATTTATTTATTTTTATTGAGGCTTCCACGAGCCTCCAAAATCTGTCATGTTAAAGTCGCTTCTCGTACAAGACTCCACTCCATCTACAACTAGATTTGAGTTTTACAGTAATTGAGATCAGTGGTCACTGCTGTACACTTCGGTAGAATGTGAAATTCAATGAGCATGCAAATAATGAGGAGAGAAATGCAAATGATTCGATTCATTCGAAGAGAGTACCAAACTTTGGGTCATGTTTTGCTCATATTACATTTTCATGGTTTCTGAAAGTTCTATAGTTATTTTTGCTTATGTTTTGGGACAAATCTCACATTACATTTTCACTATTTAGTTGTTCTCTTCAAAGTCTTCTTACCCTTTCAAGGAGGAGAGAGATGGCACTAATAGCCCCAATTTAGTGTTAGCTAAAGGGAAAGAAGGGAAAACAAGGAAGCAGAGAAAAAAAAGGGGGGAAAGATGAAAAAAAGGAAAATAAAAATAAATAAATAAAATAATAAATAGCTATTACATTTTATTACGATCCGGTGGAGGAATGCGTTAACTAGGCCAAATTGGCGCAAGTGTCAACTAAGGGTCTGTTCGGCAAACCTACCTGTAGCTGAAGCTGAAACTGATTAGGTAGCTGAAGCTGATTAGTTAGCTTAAGCTGAAGCTGAAGCTTAATAAATAATCTAATTAGGGTGTTCGGATGAAGTAGCTGAAGCTGAAGCTGATTAATGTAAAATGACATAAAAGGACAATCGTAATTGCCAATTATAAAGGGTAATATTTTCAGGAGGGGTAATATTGGAATATAGAAAGTTTATTGATTGGAGATTATTTGATAAGCTTGTTTATACAGTTTACCCAATAAGCTAACTTATTTGATAAGCTGTCTCCATAAGCTGACAAAACGAACACAGCTTATCTGTAAAAGTTAAGCTTATCTCATAAGCTGAGCTTAAGATTATTGAATAAGCTGCCAATAAGCTGCGAAATGAACAAAGCCTAAATAGGCCAAATCGGTGGTCGGAATACTAAATAGGCCAAATTGGCGTAACTAGCCAACTTCATAGGCCAAATTGGCTATTTGGGGCAGAGAAACCAGAATCTTATTGAACGTATATGAATATGGAAAAGGTGACCCACTTTATTAGAAGCTAAGGAGTAAGGAGAGTTGTACTCTTGGAGTGACTAGTGAATAAAATAAGACATCAAACCTATGACAAAAAACTCGAAATGATTACTAGTGGCCGTAGTGGGTAAGTTGATAAATTCAGATAAACCCTCTGTATGCAAATGTAAACAATTTGCATAAACCTGAGATATTATAGGTCGCTGGAAATAAAATAGAGAAATTATAGGTCGCGTGTCATCGTCAGATGACGACAGATTACGCAGAATAAAAATGTCGGAGAATTGAGCATGCAAGAGGATGACATTATGTGGTGGAGAGTAGAGAGGGTTCGACTAACATTTGTGAGTCATGACTCAGCTATGACTAGGACTGACCTGTTTTGGCCTTTTCTTCCAATCAAATTAACCATCCAAATCCGTAATCAATATTGTCTGATATATACACCCATAAAACGATGGAACGACCCCAGATTACACTTCTAATTTGATGCTATCAGAGTACCAGCCTACCAGCCCACCAAGCGTCCATGCCAAATCAGCCATCAGCCACTTCATCATTTTAATTTCCTCATAGGCGTTCGTGTGGATTGATATATGTCATCCACCATACATGGTGCATGCATGAATGCATGATGCATGCCCAATTGCCCATAACCTTTGACACAGACGAAATATACAAAAATACTTGAAGCGTGGATTAATAAAGTAGAGAGAACATCAGATAAATACGATGTGCAATAATCTGAAATATAAAATATAAAAATAATGTGTCGAACTATTATTCGTCCATAAGTTAGTTTAAAAGATAAGTTAAATTAGTTTTTTCTTTTTCTTTTTAATTAAGCAAAATATAAAAAACGAATATAACAACAACAACAACACCAACACCAATGTAGTGTTAATCAGTAAATTATATCAAACACCCGGTGTACCTTATTCCGTACACCTACCTTTGTATGTAGATCAGATTATTAATTAAAAGATTGGGTCCTTTATTTTTCATGAAGTATTGGGCCTAAAATAAGAGAAATAAACAAAGATGGTGTACGGAGTAAGGTACATCAGGTGTACGATGCAAGTATTCGTGTTAATCCCATCTCAAATGGAATACTAAAGAGATGTGATGTACGCAGCTTTACTCCAAAGGAGGCAGTTTCCGAGATGACCCTCAAAAAGTAGCTGTATGAATTTTATTTGAAATACTTGGTGCAAATATTATAGTAATGATCTATTGACAACTTTGATTATTAAATAGCAAAAGAAAGATACGAAAAGCTGATTTTTGTTTGGACCGAACATGTTTTCTGGTGAGCTCGTGTTATAGCCTGAAGTAAAGGGATTATGAATCAATTAATTAATAATTAGGCCGTTGGGCTAATTGTAATTAATCAGAACGGGTCATGATATTGATAATGGGCCACTAAGCCATTCTTTTTCTCAAGTCTTCAAGCCTCGTGGTCACCTCTAAGAATATTAAATAAATGTAATAAGTGGCTTAATCATCCTTAGTGTTTTATATTACTCCAGTACAAAGTGTTGTACTTATAATTAGTTTCCTTTGACATTGGTTTATATATTTGTATTAATTTAATGAAAAAAAGGCTACTTGTTGACATTCCTTGGACACATACATCGCTAGGAGCTTTGTGGTTCATTGTACACAAAAGTTTGGGTATCATCATGAACTTTAAAAAAATGAAAGGTTATATGCATGCACTTCACTAATTCGGAATTGTAAATACGTGCATGGCGCATTTATTATCTAAATCAATCCAATTTATATAACATCATGAATGACATCAATTTATTTTGTTTTGAGTAATTAACAATCATAAATGTATAAAAGGTAATTTGTGGTATGCACACCTAAATTTTATATGAATGCCATCAACTCATTTTGAATAATTTATAATCATACATATATTAAGGTGATTTCATGTATGCGCCACCTAGTTTTCTTTATGAATGATATTAATTTATTTTTAAATAATTAATAATCATATATGTATAAAAGTATTTTTTGTATGCGCTACCTAGATTTCTATGTGAATGCCATCAATTTTTTTTTTTTTGAGTAATTAATAATCATACATATATAAAGGTAGATACCTTACATGGGCTTATGTATGCATTTATTTATTGCAAAAAAAAAGGCGTCTTCTTGAAGATAAGTTTGATGGACACAATTATCGTGCGAAGAATTGAGCTTTGTAATTCATTGTTCATAAAAGTTTATATATCATCATTTAATGTACACATAATAACAACAAAAAAAGGGAACTATATGCATGTGTAGATACCGTGATAATAGGGGATTGTGCATCTCACATGAGTTTAGTAAGGGTAAAATAGGTAGTTCAGGTGGTTTGGTAGTACGTGACCAAATTAACCTGTTTATTAGGTAGTTCAATACAAAAAAAAAAAGATCATCAGGTACTTTATTGGTATAAAAGTTAGGTGCTTCCGGAAAATTTCCTTTAAATAATAAAATAATAAAAATAATATTAAGGTTGTGCAAAAAAAAATTGTGTTAGTGTAACCCAGAATCAGCACCACTTTTTTTTTTGTTTTGCTTGGCCTTGTGGGTCAATTATGTGATATGTCCCGGACTGCTTAACCCAGAATTTTCCATCAGTCGTATTTGGGTCTATTTTGGTTCGGCTTAATTTTTCAAGTTTAAACCCCAAAATAGTCGACAATACGCTAGAATGATTATTATCACACAATCAACGAAAAGAAAAATTATCCAAATTAAATATTGTTATCTATCCAATTGCCCGTACAAGCTTATAATTGTAATTGATTGATTGGCACACATGTGGGAAACCGGTTTCAGATGGGGTGAACAAGGGAATATTGTGGACTCATTGCGTTCAGACCAACAACTATGATAGTGATTAGACGGACTCTCTAGTAGGTCACAACGATCAGTCAACAATTCGTTTGCTATTAGACCTAGTAATAGTATCGGACACTCGGGTTTTGAATTCAAGTTTTACCCTAGCACGTACATTTTGTCTCTTTTACAAAATTATTATTTTACTGATTTTTTTTTAAATTAAAATTGTAAAATTTACATTTATGTGTATTTTATTGGGCTTTTGGGTTGTTTCTTTAGGGTCGAGTCAAACTAACCCAAACTATATGAAGTTTTTCAGATTCGGTCACTTTTGGGTTTGAGTCGAGTTTTTGTGTTCGAAACCCAATTTTTCGGGTTGTTTTATATGTCAATTTCAGATTGGGTAAATTTCTAGCAGGTCTATTTGCTATTAATTCCTCTGTTTCTTGTTCTTTTTTCCCACTTTGAGTTTTGTGCACAATATCAAGGAGATGGGTAGTTTTGAGAAAGAAGAAAGTTGGTGTTAAAGTGAGGGGATAGTGTATGAAAGAGGTTTGTATTAAGGGGAAATTTTTTTGGCAAAATTGTAATACAACTTAATCCCTCCGTCTCTTATTTTTCTTCCTAATTCGTTTATGTGTAACTTTTTATTGTGCTCAAAATATCACAATCTTATACTAAATTCTCTCTTTTCTTATGTATCCCATTTAATTTAAACATTTGATAAGTCTATGGTGAAATATTTAAGAAAATAGAGAATTGGGTAAAAGATTGGAGTATTTTTAGTCACATGAAAAATTACACAAAACAAATTAATTAGAAAGAATTAAGTGAGACGGATAGACTACATGTTAAGAGATGTGAAACAACAAAAAGAACGACTAGTGTAACTTTTGAGGTTGCAGGCCAGGCCACTGGCTACTAGACCCGACAAACGGGTTATGCGGGTCGGTTTCGGTTCGGGTCGGCTTGGTTTGGGTAAATCTAAATTTTACTTTTCGGGTCGGGTTACGGTTCGGGTTGGGTTGTTTCGGTTCGGGTCTGAAATTTTTTGAAACATTTGACTTTAAAAATGCATTTTGAGTATATTTGCTTGAAAATTTTCGGGTCGGGTTCAGTTCAGTTCGAGTGAAACCGGATCTCGGGTTAACTTTGGATCGTAACTGTCGGGTCTATTTCGGGTTACGGGTCGGATGGTTCGACTCTGGTCAATTTTGCCAGGTCTACTGGCCACTATCAAGTTCGGAGTATCTAGTGGGTACTGGATTCTGGATAGTATATTCATTCAACTGGCAAACGAGAAGTATTGGCCTACGGTAAAAGTCATGATGGTCAAATGGTGTGCCATGAATGTCGTCTTAATTTTACTCATTTCCTTCGAGATTTTACTCGTAGTACAGAATTGTGAAAGCTGGAAAAATGTTGAAAGGATAGTTTCAAAACTAGAACAAATAGAGCAGCCTTGCACAGTTGCACGTGCGTTTAGTTTTGTTCCCAGTTGACCATTCTCTCCCGGTCCGAGTCACGGTCTCACGGATTTCAATTAAACCGGCCAATGTCAATCCGATTTGTTTTGAGAACTAATGTCAATCCGATTTTGTCTAGTCTTTGTAATTCTAATCCAACGGTATGATCGACCTGCCTAAAGTAAATGGTTAGTTTAATTTCTTCGCTTTTACATCAATACTTAATTGTGAAAAAAAACTGAAATTATCTGAACTATAATGTATAGCTTGAACTAAATATGGTCGTACCTGAAATATTATAAATAACAACATAGATAAATGAGAAAAATTTGTGTG
>ONZK01005563.1:841-12576 GCA_900322385.1 Pharnaceum exiguum
ATCCTATTTTATTTTTATGCTATATGACTAAGTGCGCGAAATGCATGTATACACGTGTTTAAATAAACCCAACCGTTGAAAACTCTATATAGATATGACACATTAGTACGAACCCATACTTAGTATGGAGAGGGAGACGAGTACTCTTACGTTCGCACCCTCTAACCTAGACCCTTACCCATTCCTCTGGTTCGCATGACTAGTTAATTCGAGTTTGGCCTTGAGGTTGCCACGGAGTTAACTTTCGGCCTCCTAATTAATCTTCTTTTTGATTATTAATTTTGAGGCCACCCCGTCCGAAACCGTCCCTACTCGGTAATAAGTAGGGTGGCGACTCCAAGTCTTTTCGATGATAATTAACCAATCCCGTGGGCGTATTTCTCCGGAAATATGTATATCTCCTCGATTCGACGCGTATAAATACTCCGGTATTGTATCCGAAGAATCCGGCCCCCACACCTATAATGATTGATTTCGCTCCATTGTTTAAGTCTTCAACTAACAGAGCAATAAATATCATCCTTTTCAATAACCTGGGTATTGATATTAACATTATCCCAAAGGATCCAAATTCCGGAGAAGAAACAGCTCCTAAAAGGCTTAAACGAGCTTTGTAAGTAAAGGCAACTTAAAATCCATAGGAGATTCTTTATTAAAGGAGTCATTTGAGTAAACGGTACAACCAAGGTATATAAGTGGATATAAACAATACGGAGGATATCATATAGTGTATAACATAGAATTAGTTTAGAGAATTCATTAAGGGGTTTCCTTGGAGAAAAAACCAAAACAAGAAAGTTAACATTCATAAAACTGTCCTAAACTGTCATGGCCTTACAGCGTTGTTATGAGGAATAGGGGTAGTGATCGAGCAAGAAAAAACAAATGATGAACACTACATAACTGGAATTTTTCAGAACAAAGATATACATAAATAAACCATAACCAAGTCATCTTTTTTAATAATTATAAAAGTGGGGATTAGCGTACAAATTGTGGTGAAACTGCAATCGGTATTAAAAGCTATATGTAGGGTAATTAAAAAACTCATACCGACTTTTATACACAGAAAATTTGGCCGAATTCCCATGATGAAGCAAAAGGGAAAAAACGACCAGTAGGAAGTTAGATTTTGGATTTTCCACATAGGAGCATACATGCATATACCAGATAAATCACATAGCAAAAGATGACCTGTAGACATAATTAATTAAGTAGATTGAGAACCAGTATCACACTGGTTGTCAGCATCAGAGGGGCTCAATTCTCGCACAGAAAGACGTCTCTTCTTTCTTGATTCAGTAGATTCAGTAACTGTGTTTTCCAACTCCATGAAATCCTCCTCCTCCTCACTAGTAGTCTTTTTAGAATTATGATAAGACACCCTAGATGAAGCTTCCATATCACCAACAACACCTGATGAGCTGTAAACCTCCCATTGCACAATTCTCAGGGGAGAATCATTTTCAGATGATAAATTTTTGGGGAGAAGATGTTCAGGAAAAGGCATTTGGATAGGGCTAAATTTGTTTTAATATTCAAAGGATCAATTGAGGAGGGCAAGGGATCATAAAGTTGATTAGCTGGTGGAGCCACAACAGAGTGATTAAAGGTAGTGGCAGGAGGGTTAGTCTGAAGTAGCACCTCTACCACCTCTTACACTTCCTCCCCTAAGATTACCTATAAGTGCACGCCTAAGAGTTCTATGAGGAGACATAGTTAACCACCCTCTTTCACCCTGCATGTTGGTACTCTCATTTGGGACACTCACAACCTCCCCAAGCTCAAAAAAAGCTGTATCAACGAGTTCAAAAGCTGCTTGGGTAGGAGCAGCATTGGGAACTTTGGGGCAATTATCCATATCATGTTCATGAGACCCACAGAAAACACAAATCGTGTGCATATTCTCATACGGTACGTACACCCAAAGAAAATAGAAAACCTTACCTCTCCGAGGGATTAAGATAACTTGCTTAAGAGGTCGAGTAATATCAACTAAAACACAGACACGAGTATAACGACCCCTAAGTCTTAAGGTGGTAATATCATCTTACTTGATAGCTACCCCAATATATTTCATAAGATGACTAATTTTTTCAAAGTCCCAACATTCAAGAGGAAGGCGATGATTTTTTTTTTTTGGTAAATAAGAATTATATTACCAACCACACAAAAACATTTACAACATGTTTTTAATAACAACTTTGGAATCTTATAATTAATTGCTTACCTTCTAGAAAGGGCCTCAATTACTTAAAAACCCATCAAAACTACTGCCTATAAAACAAATTACAAAACCAAACTTTGTCCTTACAAGAAATTTCTTACTAATTAATCTACCAATTCGAATTCTTGATTCTGCTTTGATTTTCCGACAGATGCTCTCTGGACTTTGGATTTTTTGATTCCATTGACAGTCATTTCTCGCAAGCCAAACATTGTACATCAGTGAACTCAGTACTGCATTTATCACTTGTTGCTGAAATCTTGATACTCTGAAATTACGCTCAACCCATCTCCATAGCAGCTGCAAAGTCATATGATGTGTTGATATCCCCGGCCATTTCTTGATTAATATCAGACATTGCCTACTAAAAGCATACTCAAAGAACAAATGTTGTTGAGTTTCAACTGCATTTTCACATATTGTACATTGATCATAGCACTAACCCTCCATTTATGGAGCTTCTCCTTGGTTTTAAGATTATTCAAAGCAATAATCCAGGAAATAAATTGATGTTTTGGTTGTGTCCATCTATTCCAAACATACCTGCTCCATGGTACTTTCCCATTAGTAGGCATCAACCACTCATACCCAGAAGCTATAGAATACATACCAGAAGAGCCTGCATTCCATTTGTTTGCAATCTGATCATATCCATCCTTTAGTTTTTCTTTACATTCACACACTTTCTTCCATGCCCAGCTTGCTTGATTTGAGCATTTATACCCCCACCATTCTTTATCTTTCACATAGATATGATGTATCCATTTAAGCAACAAAGAATCTTCCTTCTTTGCTACACACCAAACATATTTACCCATTGCATCTATATTCCAAGTTACACAATGTTTGATACCCAAACCACCATTCTTTTTAATTATGTTTTCAGATAAAATCCCATGCTACTGGTGGTGATCTCACATAGACTGCTTTACCATCCCACAGGTAATTCCTACATATTGCCACTATTTTCTTCATCACAGCTTTAGGAATTATAAATATTGATGCCCAATAACAATGCATAATCATCAGTACTGAATTCACTAATTGAACCCTAAATGCATAAGTCAAGTGTTTAGAGCCACATACTCTAATCTTGGCTATCATCTTTTTTGTCAACATTTCACAATCTTTGCTACTCAACTTCTTTGCAGATATAGGCACCCCCAAATATCTAAAAGGCAATTCACCCACAATAAAACCAGTTGCTTCTGTAAGATTTTTGATCACTGTATCATCCATGTTGCAACTATATATAGCTGATTTTGAGGAGTTTGCCTGCAACCCAGAAGCTTCTGTAAAAGGTAATTCACCCACAATAACATGACTGTTTTGTAATCTCTACTACAAAACATTAGCAGATCATCAGTAAAGTACAAATGAGAAAGTTTCAAATGAGCACATTTTGGATGAAATTTGAAGCCCTCAATAGAGCTCACATATAACATCAACCTTGAGAGATACTCCGTACAAACAACAAAAAGAAGAGGAGAAAGGGGATCCCCTTGTCTCAATCCCTTTTTGCCAGCAAAAAAAAACCATTTAACCCTCCATTAATAACCACATAATAGAAGGGTGATGTGACACATGTCATGATCCATTTACAGAATCTGTCAGGGAACTTCAGAGCAAGTAGCATTTCTTCCAGAAAACTCCATTCCACTGAATCATAAGCTTTCATGAGGTATACTTTGATCATACATCTTGGGGATGAGCTTTTTCTTGTATATAAACTCACAAGGTCTTGATAGATCATTATATTCTGAGCAATATTTCTCCCATACACAAAAGCCCCTTGGCAAGCATCAATTATTTCAGGTAAAATTTCCTTCATTCTATTACAAAGCATTTTTGAAATACATTTGTAAAGGACAGAGCATCAGGAAATGGGTCTGTATTTAGTAACAGACTTAGGAGCAGTGCTTTTAGGGATTAGAGAAATAGCAGGAATGTTAATCTGTTTCAACAATTTGCCAGTTTTGAAAAAATCAAGAACTGCATCATTAATTTCCTGCCCCACTATTCCCCAAGCATCTTTAAAAAATTGTGAGCTTTATCCATCAGGGCCTGGTACCTTGTTAACATCAATAGCAAACAAAGCATTCTTCACATCCTCTTTACTAAAGTCTCTACCCAAGGAAATTTGTTGTTCAGATGATAAAACTTTACCCTTCTGAACAATATCAGCATTAACACACTTCCTTTTTGAGTTTGAAGACCCCAATAAGTTCTTATAATAATCAATGAAAGAAAAAGCTACAGTTTCAAGAGATTCACATTTGATCCTATTCATGTTCTCCACTACAAAAATATTGTTCATCTGTCTTCTTCTTTTAATAGAGCTATAAAAGAAAGAAGTATTTGAGTCACCCTCCTGCAACCAATGAACTTTGCTTCTCTGTTTCAAGAAACTTGTTCTGCCATCATAGACTTCTCTCAAAGCAGCAGCCTTTGTTTCTGAATTAGCCAAGATTTCATTGAGTGGGTCATTTCTCAAAGCCTCCTGACATGCTAATAACTCACATTCAGCCACACTCACAGCTCTATCCATATCACCCCACCCTTCTTGATTGAAAGATTTGAAAACACATTTCAATCTTCTCAATTGTTGTACAATCCTAAACATAGGAACTCTAGTGACAGGCTCCTCCCAACTCTTTTGAACTTTGTCTATAAAACTAGGCCATTTACTCCACATGTTATAGTATTTAAATGGTCTATGTCCTATAAATTTTTCTCCAGTAAATTGAATTACAGCAGGACTATGATCAAACAATCCTTCTGGGTGAAAATGAACAGAAGAATTACAAAAAACTCCTCATTACCCAAAACTCTATCAATTTTGCTGTAGACTCTCTTCCCCCCTTGCTGTTTATTTGTCCAAGTGAAAAAACATCCACTAGCTTTAAATCAAACAAGTCACAATTTGCCAAACACTCTCTAAACTTACTAACTTCTTGGATAGAGACAACACTCCCTATTCTTTCATTCAAATTCAGTACATTATTGAAATCACCACAAACAAGCCAATGTGACTTCAAATTTGTACCAGTTTGACTTAAATCTTTCCACAACACTTCTCTTTTCACATCATCATTGAATCCATAAACAAATGTGAATAAAATATTAATTTTCAAAGCAACATGAGTTATTTCACAATGAATCATTTGTGAGCTAACATGTTTCACCATGACATTAAACACATTTGGTTTCCAAAGTACCCAAATTCTACCATTATAGTGATGGTTATTATTTGTTGTAATAGACCAACCATTACAAAAACAAGCTACTACTTACATTATTTAGATTACTATTTTTAACTCTTGTTTCATAAAGGCCTACTAAACCAATTCTATTAAGAGACAAAAATGTTTTTACCCATCCTTACTTAGTAATATGATTTAGACCTATAACATTCCAGCTTCCAATGCTATTCATTTATAGGGGATGTAAGGGAATAAACATGGACATTCTCTTTTTGCACAACATTAGAATTCTCAACATTTTCAACTAGCAGAGAAGGGTTAGGTACAGTTACCTCACTTTTTTCTTCTTCAAGAGCAGTAAAAGAGTTCTACCCCCTCCCACTTGGTCTAAAACCTTGATTCTGTCTGTTTCCCCTATGAGCAGCTTGAAAACCATTTTTGTCAGTAACAAATCTTCGAGAAAGAAGTCTAACCTTCTGTTGAACTTGCTGATCACCATTAGGACGAGTAGCATTATTGTGCACAACCTCAATCTCCTTTGCTTGTCTTTCTTTCTGTCGTTCCAAATTCTTCAAGTGAATTCTGCAGTTAGCCGTCTCATGCCCATATTTAAAGCACACATCACACTTCACATGCTTCCATTCATAGACAACCCGTTTGGCTAAATTTGACTCCATTCTCATCATTAAACTCAATCATTTCCTCCAACTTTTCATTAATAGGTACTTCAATCATCACACGAGCATATTGCATTATGTCTCTATTAAATGTTGCTCTATCCGATTTGATTGGTTTACCTAGAATACTGGCAATCTTCATCAATGACTTACCCCAAAATTTAGGGTTCAAATCCGGTAATTGGACCCAAAGAGGAATGCTCAGAATCGATTCACTCTTGAGATCAATTCCTGGTGACCATGGCTTCATGATAACTGTTTTTTTTTTTATCAAAACTCTGCATCCCATGTTCGAGCGCCTTATCTCTCCCTTCAATCGAGTTAAATCTTACCATAAACACTCCTTTCAGAAATATAGTAATCTTATCAATACTATACTTACCCCAAATTCTTCGAAAATATCCTTCAACAACATTTATTAGTGGATTAGCTCCCAAGATATAAGTTACAAGTGCTGATTGCCAATACTGAATCTCATCAAGATCATCTTCTTCAACAAGCTGCAGTAACCCCTTAGATTTATCATGCATCTCCACATTAGGGTTATTAGGAGAATTAACAGGCTCTTTGAACAAAGAACACCATGATGAGTTTCCTGGAGTATCCTTATTTGATTCCTGCTGCACATCCTTATCACCTTCAAATGATGCTGGCGTCGTACTCGATTGCTGTTGAAAGACATATCTTATCACACCGATTGGGGATAACCCATCACCCGTGTTCGGAGAATCACTCACTGTTGAATTCGAATCAAACACAAGGGGAATAACGCCTTAAATCTCAGCTACCGATTTGTTCTTTCTGGCATCGTTTGTTTGTGGGATGTTCCTATTTAGTTGACTACCACTATTTGATCCTCTATTTGAATTGATGTTTCTATTGAAGGATGTACCTCTCCCTCTCCCTCGACCCCGTCGAGCCATGGCACTAGGCAAAGGGGATAACCCCCAGCCGGAAAAGGAGCAAAATCAAAAGGAAAAATCAATTTGGGGAAATTTTCTCTCTCTAGGTTACTTCTCTCTCT
Source organism: Pharnaceum exiguum (assembly GCA_900322385.1). Taxonomy (NCBI): domain Eukaryota; kingdom Viridiplantae; phylum Streptophyta; class Magnoliopsida; order Caryophyllales; family Molluginaceae; genus Pharnaceum; species Pharnaceum exiguum. Next base: position 7,973 of record ONZK01005563.1, read on the forward strand.
AAAGCATATGAAAATGGCTTTTATTTAGTGCTTTCCTTTTCCTTGATGAAGGCGAGGAATTCTAATCCAATGATAAACATGAGTGATGTTTGCTTTCAAAGAATTAAAGAAAGGTTCCCACTTATGGAGGTGGAAGTTTTGACCTTGCACAAAGTAAGGCTGCCCGGCCCATGTTTCATCCCTTTTAGCTTTGGTGGTAAATTTAACTTTATACCACTCATAACCAACATCAACAAGCTCAAAGTGACCTTTCATATTTCTCCAATCATAGACAAGTTTAGATTTAATCGCACCATAAGGAACAAGTTCACCCCAAACTTTTCCATAAAAACAGAGGTTTTCATGGTCACCTACAATCTCATCATCTGAAAAGGGATCATAAGGGAAGTCTAAATTCTCTGGTTGTGGTTGGCCATTATGAATGTCTTTGTTGCTAAGACCAGATGATGATGTTGATCCGAACTGATGAGTAGAAGGTGGATTGTTACTCGAGCTACCCAATTGAAATGTAGATTTAAAAGAATTAGGGGGTCTATGATAGGCTCGAATATGACTAGTAGTGTAACATCCATCGGGGAGAACAGAACTCTCCTGTTGGTGAGACGTCTCAACAGTGGCCTTAGCAGACTGAAGTAAAGGATTGTGGTCATAATTAAAGGTTTTTTGTGGATCAAAATGAGAGGAAGGTAGAGACGACATTAGCTTTTCAAAAGAGAAGGAAAGATTGCCAATCAGAAGTTGTTTCAAAGTGAGCTTAAGCAAGCGGTATTTAAAGGCAAGGAAGGGAAGTGGACGAACAACAACGTGGGCTTCAGCTTTTGTATATTCAAGAGAGATGGGAACTAGTGGAGAATCAAAGTCGAAAACAAACCGAAACATCCAAAAGCTATGCCACACAAGCACGTAAGTTGGCGTCATTTTCAAACAGAATCCCATGATTTCAGTAACCCAGAAACACAAAACAAATACAAGAGAGCATAAAGAAGCTCGGGAAAGATGAAAAAACCCATGATCACAAGTGAACAAAGGAAATATATAGCATAGAAAGGGACGGGAAGAGAAAGAACCTTCCATAACACCAATGAAATTGCTTATAATTCTGACGAGAAAAGCCCAGTAAGCTACCATCAACTGTAGGTAACAGAGAACTCTTAGTCTTCATGTATAAGGTAATGATCTTAATCGCGTGTAGATCAAATTAATGATCCTTTTCAGAGTAGCTTGAACACTTAGCAGGCTAATTCGTGCTAAGCAAGTCGGGGTATACTTAGTATTCTCTGGGAACAAGGAGCAAGCAAATTGTTTAACAGAAGAGTCGAAAAAAGGCCATTAAAAAAAGTGGAAAAGGCAGGCAAGCTATGGGTTGGTCAATGCTCACACTGAGTGAATTTAATAACTTGTAGAGAATTATCATAATGATGAGATTCAGTAGGAGCTGATTGGCAAATAGCAGCGGGAAGAACTGAAAGGTCGAAATGATTGCAATTAAATTGGGGCTTAGGGTTCTTGAGAAAGAAAATCAGGTCATCCTTTGATACATTATCTGCCTACTCAGCCTAGTACATTGTTCCAGGGTGTGGTGAGGTTATACTATTGTATGGACAATGAAGATAAAAAAGTTTTAAGTTATTTTCCCCGTCTTTTGAAATCATTCCTGAATTAGGAGGTGCTTCATGTGTAGGTTATACGATATTTCTCATACAGGTAATAAGTGGGTCATTCTGAAAACAGTCTCCTGATTTATGAAATCGGGGTAAGGCTGCGCAGATCAGACTCCCTCAGTACCCCATTTGAGATGGGATTCTACTGGGATTGTTAGTGTTGTTGTTGTTGTTGTCGTTGTTGTTGTCGTCGTCGTTGTCGTTGTTGTTGTTGTCGTCGTCGTCGCTGTTCTTCTCTCTCCTCTCTACCTTCTCTCTAGGATTCATTAAGTTAAATAACATCAATGTCAGCCTATATAAAGGACTTAGGGGAGTCATTGTTATTCATATTTTGAGTTAATAAAGACATAAAATTGAGTGGTTTCTTTCTGAAGATTGTGAATATTATTCTTGTTCTTGGTCGGAGAGGTCGGGAGCTGCTCTATGTTTTCTAGATGGATTGTGGTTCTTGAGACTTCATCAATTCTTAGAGAATTCACACACTACTTTCTTGTTCTTTTAATTTTGCATCCTAAACACAAAAAACTAGATTTTTTTTTCAATTTCCACTAGATTACGCATTAGAGCCAAGGATTTTAAAACGTGACAAAAAATGGTTTTCTTTTTTAATAGCTAGATAAGAAGTTACAAATTATATAGTGTTTCGTTTTTTCTATAGATAAGAATTTACAGATTAAAAGAACTAGAGTAGTGTTTGCTTTTTTGAAATAGATAATAAGTTACAAATTATATGGTGTTTCCTTTTTTTCTATAGATAAGAATTTACATATTAAATTCATTAATGTAGTGTTTTATTTTTTATTATGTTTGATGACCAAAAAACCGTTCAAAAAGCAATGTCCAAAAGTTGTCACCAGATAATATAGTGTCATTGAGATTACAACAACAACAACTCAGTGTAATCCCATCTCAGATAGGGTATTTAGGGAGTATGATGTACGCAGCCTTATCCCAAAAATCGGGAGGCTGTTTCAGAATGACCCACAGAGTACCTTTATAAGAACCTCTTTGTGCCTTCGTTAGGAAAAAAAAACTCTATGGAGAGAGCAGGTACCCAAAGAAAAAACTTCAAGAGAAGTTGTAACTATGAAATTACACATTCAATCTTCCTGTTTAGGATGTCTTTCTTTCAATTTTTATTGTCATGGCTCGCTTATGTCATGTTGAACTCAGGATATATGTATAATTAACAGTGCACGTATGATAAAAAATCAATACATGTATGGTAACTTTGCCTAATTTGTTAAAATTGATTGAATTTATGTAAATTTTTCACATTACCTTTATCTTATTTGTAGGTAATTTATTGAACTAAAGAGTTGATATGTGTATATGTAAGTACGGTATTAATACCAGGTATTTGCCACGCCTTGTGATTTAAACCTAATCTGCATTTGGAATCTATTTTAATGCTATCTTTAATGACGGATATTTGAAAGCTCAAGAAAAGGGATTAGTAGTCGTGTCCATCATTTTCATATATAATACTTCTATATTCAGCCTTAAATTGATTCATTTTAGCCCATTAATAGTTATTAGTCAATTAATCAGTCAGCCCAGTCCAATAAAGTCAATCCAGCCCACAAATAACAGCCCGGCCCACATCAAAATTAGCTGATTTTCCCTAATTAATTAATTATTTAATTAATTAGTTTCTTGGGGAATATTTAACTGAAATTAAATCCAAATCCGAGTACAACTCGATCCGAAACACTGAAAACACATTCAGATAAAACCCAATCCGTGTATATCCAGATCGGACGGACCAGAAGAGTCCGTGCCTCGCTGGACTCGTGCACCTAGCGCACGATGTTGCCACTGGCAGTGCGGGTCCCACACACCGCGTGCGCCAGGCGCACGCTTTGGGTCAGATCTTATCCGATCCGGACGCGGTTTCTTGCGCTTGTGGACTACCTACCCTATAAATACCTCCCTTCCCGCCATTTTACAATCACGCTGAGTTTGATTAACTCATTCTTTCTCTCTCTAGCCTAGCTTAGCATAAACCACCCCTTTCTAAGCCCGTCCCGCGGTAATTCCACTTTACACCACCTAAACCAAGCAAAATTAAGCCAACTATACACCCTAATCTTGCACCCTACCCGTGTTTTGTGGAGTTATTAGCCGAATCCCGTCCCGTTTCTCCCGCTTTGCATACAACTAGTTTATTGGATAGTCTTACTATAGACCCCAATTCAGGTAGTAAAGGCACTAAGCCTTTTCAATTCAGTTTTATCTATTATCACCCTTATTATGCAATGTAGACTATAAATGTGCAAAGTGATCACTAACATGTAAATTGACCCTTATGTGCTAATAATGAAATATTGTTGCATGTTTACACTTTGCTGATGGCAAAGTTACATGTGATTCAAGATGACTAACATAGATAATACTTGTTTTAGGTTGTTTAATCAATCGAATAGTTAAAGCGCATATAATCGTATTAATTGCCTAGTACAGGTACAAATATCGCTCCCGAACCACTACACTTTTCTGGTTAAAACCTTGCTTGCCAACCGTCCCTATCGGTATTGTCCCTTCGGTATAATCCCTTCGATAAATGTTGGAAAGTGAGAGGCATTTCATTTACAATTCCCCAATAGCATATAGCAATATAAATAATGCAAAAGGTTTTCCAATTGTTTTCCTAATAGTAATTATACTTAATAAAATTGGTGGCTACTCTAAGCATCAGCATTCAAACCTACCTACCGGGTAGATAATCGGGTTTACCTAAGCCGAACGGGGATTACCGATCTCCCATTAGGCTACGGGCCAAGGCGTCTAGTATATAGGGAATCTTCTTTAGAGCTGAACTTTACTAAATTGAACTGAAAATTTGAAATTTTTTGATTCATTATTTTGACACTCAATCACTTATGAAAACCCTATCAATACAATACATTTTACGTAACTATGTGGTACGACCTTCCCAAATTA
>ONZK01005566.1:7926-17952 GCA_900322385.1 Pharnaceum exiguum
CAAAGCTTTATGATGACTCAAATGATGAGGGGTTCTCAACAAAAAAAAAAATGATGAGGGGAACTCCTAGATATCTAGCGTCAGAATGGTTATTGAGGAAGATAATAGAGAAAGCTGATGTATATAAGCTATGGAGTCGTGGTACTAGAAGTTGTATTTGGGAGGAGAAACTTAGATAATCACTTTGGAGAGAACAATGGTCTACAACTTATATACATGATGAAAGAGATCGATAGAAGGCTGCGGCTAACCAATTATCAGAACTGGCGAACTGCTTGCTGGTAGTCTGGTACTACAATGACCATATGCAACAAGATGGTCACGAAGAGGTGGAGAAAACAATTAAGCTCGCAATATGGTGCTTGCACACTGATAATCAATTGTGGTAAAAGTTATAGAGGGTGTTCTGAGTGTATACCTCATTTTGATGATAATTAGTGATCTTCAACAATGGGTGCGTTTGGGGTTGATTTTGAAATGTTTTCAAAGTGCTTTCGGCAGCATTTTTATTTTTCGGGGGTATTTGGTAGTTTTTCAAAAGTGATTTAAGTGAAAGCACTTTCAAAAGTAAGATTTGAAAGTTATTTTTTCACCTCACCTATCCCACAACTGTAACACTTCACAAAATAGTGTTATTGCTATTTTTCTTTTCCATATTTTATTTTCAACATAATTGAATAAATAGTACCCCTCTACCTCAATGTTTCAACTAAATAAATAAAGCTGTAGGAAAAAAAACAATATATATGCTAAAAAAAAACGAGTTTGGGAACAATAGCTAGGTGCCTTAGATCGACCATCAATTGATCAACGATTTGTAAAGTAGTTCTATTTCATTACCCTTAATTTTCGAATTCCGTGCATCGCACGGGAGCTGCACTAGTTACAATATATATCACTAGTCAACTTTTTAATGCCATTAGTGAGTGCCTATATTATTAGTAATAAAATCACTCGATGTATCCGTACACCCGTTGTACCAATCAAAGACTTGCCAATTTTAAGCAGGTAAGTCTTCTGTGCTTGGCAAGAAAATTAAAGAATAAGACCATAAGGATTTATCAAGGACAAATCTCCACCTTTGATTTAGTCTACATTTAAGGATAGTGGTTGATTCATTTGATTTTTTTAATAATTTATCTTTTCTTTTGCCCAAAAGAAAAACAGAAAATAAAAAAGAAAATTAACGTGATATTTTTTTTATTTCGCAAGGGCGTGTCTTGGTATAGGGTATAGTGTTCGCCTCTAAGGTCTTGGTGTGTCTAGTTTTTCTATTGTGCATGTTGTGCTCATACTTACAGGGTAGTTGTAGTCTTACCTGTAACTTTTTGTGATTTACATATGCTTTACATATGCTTTACTTATGCCTCACTTATGCTTTGCATGTTCCTTGCGACTTTGCTTTTTACGGCTACGTTGGTTTGTAATGATTTTTCATTGCAGGGACAAAGATGTTCTCGTAAGGTTCTCTATGGGTCATTCTGAAAACAGTCTCCCGATTTTCCGGGTAAGGCTGCGTATATCAGAGTCCCTCAGTACCCCATCCGAGATGGGATTAACTGAGTTTGTTGTTGTTGTATCCAAGATCAGGTCAGATAAATTGTTGCAACAAAAGTACATTTTTGTAACAGCTATATGTAATTTTACGGTGATGATAAAGTTTAACGTTTTTATAGTGACAAATTTGTTTAAGTGTCAGTACAAATTAATATTTATCCGGCATAATTTTTTTAGTCAGTACAAATCACTCTTACTTTTGTGTTCATTATTTCTATTTGTGTAATGACAAATTTATTGATTCGTTAGTACAAATTTACACCGACCTCGAAGAGCGAAATCGTTATGCTAACTACTTATTTTTTTAATGATAGGTTCTTTATTTAGTCAGCCTCTGTTTTGTTCAACTTATATGTTACAGTTCACTTAATTAAGTTAAGGTTTTTCCAGTTAAGTTCAGTTCTTCTGGTTAAATTCAGTTTTTTTCCAGACCAGTTAAATTTATTCAAGTTATTAGTTTAGTTATATTTACACAATAATTCATTCCAGTTCAGTTAAGTTCAATTCTTTTCAGTTTAAGTTAAGTTCAGTTTTTTCCAGTTAAGTTCAGTTCAAGTTTTTTCAGTTAAGTTCAGTACAGTTAAGTTTTCAACCAACCGAAAAAATAGAGCCAAAAGTTGGATTGATTTATACTAAGGCTCTGTTTTGTTCGACTGGTTGAAAGTTTAACCGAACTTAACTAAACTTAAATGAAAAGAACTTAACTAGAATAAATTATAGTGTAAATATAACTAAACAATTAACTGAACTGGAAAAACAGAATTTAAGTAAACTGATATAAACTGGAACAAACTGAACTTAATTGAAAAAACTGAATTCAACTGGACTGCAACATATAAGTTGAACAAAACGCAACGTTTGTGGTCAAAGTTTTTTACTTATGTGCTGACAAATTTACCAATTCGTCAGAACAATTAGACATATATTTCCAACAGCGAAATCAAACCAAACACGTACATAAACCCCTTTTTTGAATTCAGTTTTGATATTTTGCCTTTATTTTTCATGGTTAATAACTTAATATATAGGGGATTAAAATAAAAGATAATTCTAAAAAAATAACAAACAAATCAATCATTATCCTTAAAAGTAGGATAAAATGAAGGGTGGATACTTGTCTTTGACAATTCCTTATGGTCCTTGGTTTTTATTGTCGGACATGATATTTTCCAATTTTAAGAGCCAAATTATATCGTACACCCGGTGTACCATGCTCCGTACACCCACCTTTGTATGTAGATGATAAAAAGATTGGGCCCTTTAATTTTTATGAAGTATTGGGCCAAAAATAAGAGAAATAAACAAAGAGGGTGTACGGAGCAATGTACACCGGGTGTACGATGTAAATATCCATTTTAAGCGTCACATTTATATTCATATGTACAACAAAATCGATCACCCAATACTCGGTACTCAGTAGTCAGTAGGTATAAGAATCGCGAAATTTTGCAGAGGGAGAATATCAAGCCAAGAATGATCCTACGTCCCAGCATCACAATCTCATATGTCATTTATTTCCGTGGAAATATATATGCTAATTAATAATTTATTTATTTTGCAGAAATGTAAGCAAGTAAGCGATCAGTCAGCGTATTTAGCAATTGATCCACTTGTTCAGTAGAGTTGCAAATAACAGCTACAGCGCTGCTGCAGAATGGAGTAGCTAGGTCAACAACTTTTGAAAATCACTGCGAAAGCAACTTTTTTTATTCAGTATAATCATAATAGGAGACTAGGAGTAGTATACATACTACAGTATGCAAGTATGTTTGTGCTCATAGTTGGAGGATCAACTATAATTAAGTTTTATTCGCTGACGGACAGACGAGAATACACGAGAAATGGGCCAAGCAAGCTGTCGCAGCGCAGCTTATGCACAGGAGCATGATGTAAAAAAGAAATCAAACACTGAAGGACAGTTGCATTGGCCGGAACAGCAGCCTTGATCATTACCACGTATACATTCACTGCCTGAGCTTATGCAAGTAGATGGGTTTTGCGACAGGCATAGGCAAGATGGGGTACCCCAAGCAGTTGGATCAGGGGCACAAAAACAATCCCCTGAACAACAGTCTTCATTTTTTTGACATCCCAAGTTAGAGCACCCAGCCACTTGCGGAGCTGTAATTAACATTTAACAATCAAACACTTGAATATGATACCATAATTTGTTACTGTTTAAGTAACAAAATGTACATAATAATAAACCTATATGGCTACATACATTGAATAAAATAACAGAAATATATTTAAAATCATACCTGCTGCGTTTAACACTAGCAGAAAAATAGCTCCTGCAATGACCAAGCTAAACCCATTGCAAGAGTATGTTGGCTTTGATCTCTCCATCATATGTATGTATTTCACTTATAGAACTCTTTAGTTATATATATTGTTTTTCTTTTTGGATTGGATTGAAGATGGCTTCATCATCTTATGCAGTCCCTATTTATACTAAGCAATTGAGAAAGTTTAGACTGTAAAATTGTCAATCACTTTTATTTAATGTGTTAATAAATAAAGTTAGCTACGTAGCTAGTTGCATATAAAAATTTATGCGCTTATAATATTGTACAACGGGATGGAGAATGTGCGTGTTTGCTGATCAAATATAAGCACCTTAATCCGATGATTGGTCGTGAATAGTATTCCTTGAAGTCAGCGTTAATAACCTAACTATAATCTGAAGGCCGGTGTGAACAATGAACATAAATTATGGACACATGGATTAATATTCAAATCACTGGAATGTCAAATGATTAAATAAACACCAACAACAGATACACATAAATTATTGGCACATGGATTAATATTCAAATAATCAGTATGCCGAATGATTAAATAAGTACCAACAATAAATATAAAAAAAATTGTGTGAACTTGTTCCACAAATGAAACCGGGTCATTAATGACATATAAAGCTGATTTTATTACCCATCAGTGGTCATTAATAATCCCTCGTTATGAAACGGCTTCTGAAAAAACTAAATTGTAACACTATAGAAGAACAAAACACAACCTTAAGCAACATCATATGTGCTACATTCCTGCATTCTCTTCGCCCGTGGATGTCAAAGTTGACCAATTGCTATTTGGTTATCACCATGCTTCAAATACAGTGATTTTTTATTGCAGGAATAAAAAGAGGTTTTTATAAAGGTATTATGTTGGTCATTCTCAAAACAGTCTCCCAATTTTCGAGATGAGTTTGTTATTATTGTTGTTTTAATTACAAGATTTAATAAAATTTCAAACATAATTTCCTATGTTTTTCCGTAAAACCAATTTATCACTAGCCCTCGGGGATATTACACTTTTCGTGCAAGTGTCTTTTTGTACTGTTACAAGCTAAAGGGTGAAATTTTGGTTTAATATGTCCATATGGCTGCCTGCATTCTCATGATTTAACTAGTTGCCGCCTTCATTTGTTTTAGGCCTCGTCGAAACATTTGGCAAATGAATGCGCTATTATGTGCACGGTACGGTGTTCCTTTCAAGAGCATTTTGGTTAGTTCTAAAAAAAAAAGCACATTTCATATGGTTTTGCACGTAGCTAAGCTATAAAGCTACGTCCTTTTTGATGAACCCTAGTTGTTTATTAATAATTCCTCGATGGTTATTAGTTACCTCTCTCGTTAGTAATAAATGACATATCTTATATATATATGAAACGAATTTACATAAATTTTTTCGCTTTTTTTCTTGTCTTTTTTTCCTTTTCTTAACCTTTTTTAAACTGTCAATTTCACATTACCTCAGCAAATATAAAGAAGAGAGAGATTCGAGTTTTATTGATATTTATTTTAAATAGAAAATTTTGGGTAAAATTATTTCATATATAAGATTAGATGAAAGTAGTCATTATTGTTTACCCGATGTGTCATTATTGTTTCATACCCGGTCTCATATATGAAAAGTGTTCACACAATTTCTTGTGTATTTTAAAATAGGTACATGTCATGGGTTGGAAATTTGGATTTACGTAAAATTTAAACGAGCTGTGGGATACTGTTTAACAACCAGTAATTATCAAAAGCAGACAAATAAAAAATACAACAACAATCGAGTGTAAATACGAGAGAGGGTTGCTCAATTGGAGGTAGCGATAAAAAAGAAGTCGTTCAACAATATATGCTAGCAAATATGTTTTGTTATCGAATGTATTAATGTTGATTAACTTGATTTCATACCATATATATGTCAATTTCGATTGTATATATGCCGCATGATTATTATTTAATGAAAATTATTTCCCTTCAAAAAAAACGAGTAATAAAATTTGGCAAAACTAACCCTAGGTTGCCTGTTTGGTTCACCGGAGCTTCACTCCGACTACGTCCAAACTCGACCCGGGTCGCACAACTGGCTGTGGTGGGTGAGTCTCCCAATGAAGGTTTCGGCATACGCTGAGACTCGAACTCGAGACCTCGCTTAAGCGGTATGGTGCTGCTTACCACTCCAACCAACCCCACATTGGTTAACCCTAGGTTGCCTTTTAAATTACCGTCGTTCTACGAGTAATAAATTACGTACGTGTAGTATTGTAACTCATGTGCATCTTCACAGTTTTTATGTGTAAGTTAATTTATTGTTACACGGTTACATTCTTTTTTAATAAATTTTTTTTCATATTATTTCATACTACCCGGAAATTATTGATCCTGTGCCGGCCACTCACAAGGACTTGATTTTCCGACGGAGGTTAGCTGCTAATCCCAATTTCATTACGCACATCATCATCGTCTAGTTGATTTAATAGATTATTGTTGTGTTTTGAATTGAATCGTTGTTCTTAAGTTAATTCTGTTTTGTCGTTCGACCAAAATAACAGCAGCAACAACGTAACAATGATAACTATACTAGTAATCTTTCTTATAATCTGTATGTACGTATATGTAAATGTTATTTGTAGTTTGAATTGGTGATGAAGAACCAATACGATACCACCACCCGCTTTCCTAACGCTCATCAAGATTGTGAACATACTTCCCCGAAGCTACTAGGGCCTGATCTTTCTCCCAGAGCCACGGGTTTCTACGATAGAAAGTTGTTCACACGTGAAAGGAACTTCCTCGTCCGCCGCGGTGGTCGTGATGGTAAAGCCTACGTTGAAGATCTCGAAGGTAAACCCGTTGTGATCATAAGTTTCTGGTTTCCTCTAGTGGGAACAATGGGGGGTTACTTACGAAACCTTGAACGCGTCTACTCTTCATCATTCTCCGAGGGGAGTGCTACTCGTGTTGAGATTGTGTTGGCTATTTCAATGATCCCTAATACATCTGTCACCGAAAATGCTTTCAACAAGTTTTTGGAGTCTTATCCTTTTCTTGCAATTCCCTTCGCGGATGTCGAATCTCGTGATTTCGCCAGTAAGTCTTTTGGGTTACGTGGTGCTCCAGGAGCATACGGTTCAAACACTTGGGTTGCTGTGGACGTAGAGGGTGTCTCGAAAGATTTTGATCCAGCACTTTTACTTAAGTGTGGGTCCGACTGATATCCCTTCACTGCTGATAAACTGAAGTCTTTAGATAATCATTGTTGTAGATTTCTGGACAGCGAGTGTGATCTGTCTTTACGTTAAGTTTTGTGCTGCAAAAGTGATGATAGTGTCGTGGGCTTGACTGATATTAACGGTAGAATTGTGCCCCTCACCGTTTCTGACCTTCATAAAAGTGCCTTGGGACTGTATCTGTGTGTTGATGCGACTTCTATGAAGAATGTTCATCGCATTCATCAGGCTTGCAAATCTAAGGGGAACGACTTTACCATTGTGCTTGTTTATCAACCCTTCTCTATGAATATAGACTGGCTCCTCTACGTCAATTGCGTCAACCAGAGAATGCGTGAGTTGGAGATCAGATAAATGACTGGTATATGTTGCCCTTGTTGGATGTTCACTTGCTCTTGACGACTTTTTGCTTTCTACAAAGGATAACATAACTTGTTAAACTCGGCCCACGAAGAGGTGATATAAACTAGTGAGGATCCAACTCAAAACCAATTGGCAATGAGTGGAGGGCACTCATTCACTTATATACACCTCTAAGCCATTTCACACAAACAATGTGGGACTACTAGTCACCACTACAACACAACACACAAATTTCTCACAACCAATGTGGGACAAATGGTCACCACAACACATACATACTTCAACATAACTACATTAGATAATGTTAAGGTTGATCATTCACAGCTTCGAAGTACCGAAAACATCCTTCTTTACATTGATTGTGTGTGTCCGCAAAAGGAGCTATCCTTGTCCATAAAAATAATTGGCTTGTGGTATGACTTATATCAAAACACTTCCTAGTGCGGATGACTATGAGGTGATCTTTCTTTGCTTGGGTGTGCACCAGTGTGGCAATTATAATGAATATCGTTCTCAACTGCCATTTCCAGCAGCTCAATATGACGACCCGGCTGATGCAAAGCGAATCTCTGCGTTGTTGTCTGAATTTGGCTATGATAACGGTACTGTGGTTGCCATTCATGATGGGAAGGTTGTCTCACTATCTGCTGCTGCCCTACTTAATTGCCTTGGTGTACTTGATTTACCCGACGATTCTTCTCGGCTGGAGGAGGAGCTTTCTGACTCTTTGAATGAGCGACATCAACTTGATGACGATATGCTTGGAAAATTTTGATATGATGGTGTTGTTTGACTGGTTCAATAAGTTTTTGAACTTAATATAATCTTTTTGCTTTTAGTGATGATGATGATGATGATGGTTTGATAGCAATCAACTTTGCTTTCCCCTAAGCTGTGCTCTCTTTGTTTGAGTGACATCTTTGTTAACCCGGTTATGTGCCACTTGGTAACATGTTTTCTCCTTTGTCAACGCATCTCACTAAATCCACCGTTTGAGTACAACGCCAACGCCAAGTTCCTCCGTGCGTGTTAGCGATGAGTTTCAAGAAGTCCCCCAACTGAGAGACCGAGACAATTTACAGGTAGCAAGCAGATTGTATGCTCTCAATAGCATTTTGCTTAAACATTCATGGTGTTCTATGGCCCACAGACACGAAGCTATAAAGCTGCATATGGTTTCAGTGTACATCAGTATATGTACTCGATTTTAAGAAGGGTTGCATTGTTACTGGTGTTGAGATAGTCTAAGCTTGAAAGTAAAAAAGTTTTATTCTTGACATCTGCCCTGTCATCACCATACATCTACTGGAGTGGTATGGTTAGATTACACTCAAATAAGACTTGAAGCATCTAAATCTAACATGTTTTAAATTCCGATTCGTTTATTTTTCGTTTTTGAAATCAAGAATCGTTTTATTCATCCTTGGTACTTAATATTATTGTGGTTCAATTCAGTTTTTAGTTAAGTTATACTTTCATTAAATTTCAGTTGAGTTCAGTTCGGCTCAGTACGAAGTTCAATTAAGCTCTTGAGTAGACGAAAAAATTAGAGGCTAATAAGTTCCGATTCATTAGAGTGACTACATTATGTTGACAATTGACAAAGGAAACCTTGTTGAAGTATTCGTCCTTAAAGATCGATGTAGTTCTCATCAATTCAAATCCATGAGATAATGTGCGGGTTTATATTCCCAAGCAAGTAAGCAATCATTCTGGCGATTGATCCACATATTATTAACAGCTACAGCGCTGCTACATCAGAGTACATGAAAAAGCTAAGCAATTATTTCCTACACTAGAACCATAATACTATGTATGTACTTATGTATGTTTGGAGCCATAGTTGGAAGATCAATCAAGAGGTTTCTTCACTGCCAGTGCCAGTAGAAAAGAATACTCGAGCACTAGGCCAAGCTGTCGCAGGTTAATCACTGGTGCACATTTTCTTAAAAATAAAATATAAACGTCTGCATTTAAGGGAACAGCATTCTGCATCATCTCCGCAGTCATCGCCACCCCGTTTGCATAACTGGCATGAGCAATTCGGCTCCCAAGAATCAGATGGATGATAAGAACTACAAGCACACATCCCTGAACAACATTCTTCGTTTTTCGTACATTTCGTGTTCCATTTGCATGCAGTCCCAGACACCTGAGGAGCTGTAATTAATCAAGATGTAACAACCAAACGGTTGTATATGATACCATGATTAGTTTTAGTACACATGAGTAAATGTAAAGGATGACCAAAATGAAAGTAAATCAAGTTAAAACAAAAACATTCAAAATCATACCTGTTGCGTTTAACACTATCAGAAAAATAGCTCCTACAGTGACCAATCTGAACACATTGCAAGTAGGCTTTGCTCTTTCCATTATATATGTTATACTTAAGGAAATTTACATTTTGGGTACCTGAGATTTGAACTAATTTCATTTTGGGTACCTGAGGTTTGCATATTATCATTTTGGGTGCCTGAGGTTTCGGTTCTGTTAACAATTTGGGTATTTCAACCAAATCAGTTAAGTTTGACCGTTAACTTGATGACGTGGCAGGTTATTTTCGTGAATTTTATGGGTGGAAAACCTCAAATACC
>ONZK01005568.1:3116-17940 GCA_900322385.1 Pharnaceum exiguum
TGGTAGGGCAAGGGCCGTTTCAGAGATGTAAGGTACGAATCTCTGATTTCTTGTTGTATCCTGTGTTTCAGAACGATGGAAAAGACCTAAAGTCTGAAATTCTGAAGGCCATTTTGTGGGTTAAAATGGTGTATGAATCCTCCTGGGCTTAGGTTAATCTGTTAATAGGGTGTTCTCAGGAGTCTATTGTAGATGACTTAGAGAAGGATTTAATAGCTGTCATATTGATTATCTTTGTTAGGGCAAATCATTCATTAATTAATATTCAAGAAGTGGAGTTCTTAGCTTCTTTATGGGCCAAGTCTTGGCGGCTGTTTAATGGTTATCATCCCTCTATTATACAGTGCCATTGGCGCTCTTTGTAAACTCTTGTAGCTTTTATTGTGTTTCTTAACAAAAATAATTTTCTTTACCAAAGCAAATATATAAATCTAGAGAAGTGTGTCCTGTATATGTATGTTTTCTTTTCAATCATTTATTAGGTGATTTATATATCTTGTAAAATAGTTTCTCAAGGACATGTTTAACCAGATTACATCATACAAATAAGAGTGTGTAGGATGAAATTGGATTGCTTGAGAAATGAGATGTTCATATGAAGGTTAAGACGAGGTTTGCAGCTTGCCCCATAGGAAGTATCTAGAAACGGTGTTTTACAGAAGAAGCATTATTGATTCGATCATCGAAGTTAATTAATTGACTCAACTGACCTCTGTTCAAATCAGTGAAAAGAGATCGAATGAGAATATCTATGAACCACCCTGTCAGTTTCGAAAATCTCTTGATAAATGATATCCTTAATATCTGAAATCTTTCTTAACCCAACATGTAGCTTTACTGTATTTTCTATGCGTTGGTTTTACGCTTACTACTTTGGTCAATAGTAGGCTTTCTGCTTCTGTGAGTAAGTTAACAAACAACGATCTTGTACTGATTTATTTCATGAACTATTTTAGGATGTGGCGAAAACCAATAACAGTTTTGGTCATAAACAATCGTGGTGGAGGAATCTTTAGTCTCCTTCCCATTGCAGAAAACACAGAGCGTCAAATTATGGAGAAGTATTTCTACTATAATCATGACATATCAATCAGCAAGCTATGCGCAGCACATGGGTAAATAAGAAATCTCTATCTGGCATTTTTATATCATTTGTGCATTTTGATAATTTAGTGCTGGTATAGTAACTTGTTCTATTGTAACTACATATTGCCTGCCGCAGTGTGAAGCATATGTTAGCGGAAAGTAAAGAAGAACTTTGTGAAGCATTGTCCACTTCAAAGGAGAGAAATGTAGATTGTGTCGTAGAGATTGCGAGCTCCATTGACACAAATTCCATGTTTCACAGGTATAACTGCCCCTTAACCTTACTATGTGTCCAGTTTAGCCTGAAAGATATATGTTCACAAGCTGCCTCTTTCGTGACAGTGTCTTGAAAAAAATTGCAAGTCAAACAGCATCTCGTGCATTTATGTCTCTGTCTCAGCTTTCTATTCCGAATTCTGTTCAAGATCACTTCAACCAGTGCAAGATTGCCAAAGTGGAATATTCATTGTATGGGTGAGTATTAAGTACTAATTGATCGATGATTGAACATTTGCACTTTCAAAATAGTGATGGCTATATTTGCCTTGATTGTCTCAGAATCAACCTTAGTGCCCCACCAACTTCAGTTTCTCGTAGCGGAAATGTACCACCAAATGTTTTTAGACAAGGCTTCATCTTAGAACTGACACTTGACGATGGAAGTACTGGACTTGGTGAGGTGAGGTGTATTGGATGCTTCAGTTTTCCTAGTTAAATACAACTAAATCTCTATGGCATATGGTGAAATTTGTATTGTTACATATGAGACTCACAGCTAATGTGTCATGAGTTCTTGTTTGCAGATTTTTTTTTGAAAATAATCCTTTTGAAAAAGCTATTTAATGTGGTGACAGATTGCTCCACTTGACATTCATAAAGAGACCTTACTGGATGTGGAAGAGCAACTTTTGTTTCTACTCCATGCTTTGAAAGCAGCTCCAGTTTCAAATCTTCTTCCTTTGTTGAGAGGAACATTTTCTGCATGGATATGGAAAGCCATTGGAGTTCCAGTAAGTCTACAATAGATATTACTGAGCTATATTTAACTTCTTTTTATCTATCAGATTTCTGGTCTTTGCTGGGTGTTTGATTTGATTTGTATAGAATGAAGTTGGCGCCTGGTCTCTTGCTGGTAACCCCGTAAGGTTAACTCTTCAGCTGCCTGCCTGAATCACACTTGTAGTAGGTGCAGTCAAATGCAATGCATTTGATACTAAGTGCTGAAATATGAACATATGGATTATGAACAAACTGTTTCAAATATGGTTTGATGAGTAAGTTAAGAATTTATATGTTGTAGATAGAAACTGTAAAATTTAGTCTTGAAGAAAGTGCCCTTTATCAATCGTGCCTTTAATCAACTATGGAGTGTTCCCCTCAGATGATTCTGTGTTATGGCATAATCTGTAATTCTGTATACCATGAATTATAATTTCATAATATTTATTTAAATTTACCGAATACAAACATCTCAACCTAATTCAAAACTTGTCTGAACTCGTTGAATCTAAACTTGTCTTGTTGAATGTTGAGTCTTGACATTCAAAATTAGTACAATGACATCATGACTCGGATACTCTTTTGAACTTGTACTGTTTAAAAACTTAATTTTGTGTACTTCATCTAAGATGAATTACTGTTCTGAGTTCTCTTGAAATCTGCCACCTTCTTTGAACATATCGAGTATTGTTGATATTTTTTAAAAGGAACAGTCGTATTCAGGAAAATTTCCTGTTCATATTCCTGTTAGTTAAGAAAGATTACACCATTTGTGGTGGTACTTTATGTCAGCGTTGAACTTCTTGTCCGCCCATTTTTATTTTCCTGTTGATGTTGGATCGCGTCACTGCCTTCTTCCATCATTAGTTGACTGCAAGTGTGGACACCATGTGGTCTATTTAGCCTGGATATATATATGCTATTAAAAAAAGGAACAAATGATAAAGGACATAAAGAACTGATGAATGGACACTTAAACAGTAAACTAATGAATTTAGGGCTGAAAGGGAAGACGTTTATCCTTTGTCTATACTGGCATAGACTATAGAAGAGTAAAGTGTGTTTTCATCTCCTGGAATTCTTTTTCATTTTTAAGTGTGATAATGTTATTCTCTGGTCTTACTACACTACAACATATAGTTATTTCTCCGTTCTTCTGCAGCCCATCTCTATATTTCCAAGTGTCCGCTGTGGCCTAGAGATGGCCATTTTGAACGCTATGGCTACCAGCCAAATGTGCACTCTGCTTGACGTACTCTGGCCTCAACACTACAGATGTGATCTAGTCGCTGAACTGCCATCGAGTATAGATATATGTGCCCTTGTAGATTCTGAAGGAACTCCGTCAGAAATTGCAAGTCTTGTTACTGACCTTGTTCAGAATGGATTTCGTGCAGTAAAACTGAAAGTAAGCGCTGACTATACTGAAACGTAATTTCAAGTTTCACCCTTTTAATTTTACGTCAGAATCTTTTGTATTGATTTATTTCGTTATATGCTTTTCTTGTCTTCGTGGGTTCAGCAGCTAATCTGTCTTATGCTTATATATACTGTCTTGTCTTATTTTATTTATTTTGATCCATTGTTCCTGCAGGTTGCCCGTGGGAATGATCCATGGAGGGATGCTGCCGTTATTAAGGAAATTAGGAAAAAAGTTGGTGACACGATTGAGCTTCGAGTGGATGCCAATCGTAGATGGACATATGAGGAGGCAATCAAATTTGGTTCTCTTGTGAAGGATTGTAACTTGAGCTACATTGAGGTTTTTATTTACTTGTTTATTATGGGTAGCTTTCTATATTTTATTTGTACTTCAAAAACTACTATGCCTGGTATTTCTGGAATCAATCATGCTCATTGGATGTACGCAATTGAAGTTCTGAAGTATCGTTTTTTGGTCAATTTTTCTGTCAGTCTTATCCTTGTATAGTCATTTTTCTTGGCTGTACTCTTACCAACAAATTCCACAGTTTTCACTCTCAGAGGGCTGCTTTACACTTTTGGGCTAATTATTGTACATTAAACTAATGCCTGATTACAGATGCTTGGAAATTGGAATGACATACTGCTGACTTTTGTCTGGAGTGCGTCTTGTTAAAGCATGCCCATACTTGAAACATCGTTACTGATAATTAGGAAAAGCGGAACTTAGTCATGGAGAAACAAGTAGAATAAAACTTGTTTGAGTGTGGTTTGTATATCCGAGTATTAGGTGGTTGGTTTATTGTTTTTTCAACATGTATTTGGAGCTCAATTGTCAATACACAGTTTATGATGTTGCACTCCTTTCAGGAGCCAGTCCAGTATGAAGAAGATATTATAAAGTTCTGTGAAGAGACTGACCTGCCCGTGGCTCTGGATGAAACAATTGACAATCTACATGGAAATATTTCTGATTCGTTGGGCAGATTTACTCATAGAGGAATAGTGGCACTGGTATGTAGAGGGTAATTCTATTTCTTTTGGTCTTTTCACTTTGACTCTTAGTTTCTGTTCATTCTAATATGTACTTAAGGATGGTTCCGCTCAATTTGCAACTTACTGAGGTTTGAACTTTCCTTACAACTGGGGCATCCTAGGGCCTTGCCAGTCGCCACCTGTTAAATGACCTAGGCTATAAGTAACTGACCACTTCTTCGATGACTTCACCTAGGATTGTAGGGGTTTGCCGAAACTGATTCATGGCTATGAGCCTGTCATATCTGTACCGTGGCTCCTAAAAATTAGAAAAGGAGCAGGTGGAGAAAAAGAAACAACGGAGAAAAATAATGGGAATGAAAATTTTCTGGTTAACACTAATATGAAAAATCCAGCAGAGAAACTGTCGAGATAAAACCTAGTGTCTGTCTCCATAATGATCTTTTGGCATTACCCATTGTAAAGTCCAATCACAATATAACTCTCCTTCCTTTTAAGTCACCATATTCCTTCTTTCAGGTCATAAAACCAAGTGTTGTTGGTGGCTTCGAAAATGCAGAAATAATCTCATCCTGGGCTCACAGTAAGGGGAAAATGGCTGTTGTCAGTGCCGCCTTTGAGACTAGCGTCGGTTTGTCTGCTTATGTTCAGTTTGCTTGCTATCTTGAGAGGAGATCTGTGGAGATACGCCAAGCACTAGATGGAAAAATGGAGAACTGTGTGGCTCATGGTCTTGGAACATACAAATGGCTCAAAGAAGATGTAATAGTTGATCCACTTTATGTGCATCGTCAGGATAACCGGTTTGTGGGAGCTTCTATTGCTGATGCGGATCTTGTTCTAAGAAATTACAAAGTGAATAAGAATGTTGTTTCAGAAAAGATTTCGGAAGAGCATATATCCATCCATCAGATCACTGTGGAATTGGAGCATATTTCTTATATGATCAATGTTCGAGAGACTAAAGAGAACAGAAATGTAAGTTGTTTTCCTCTTTGCTTTTGGATCTTTTATTTTCCAGCTGCAAACGAGTCACTAGGAACATTAGCGTACTAAAATCCTCGAGCTGACAAGTGATGATGTGTTTCTTCATTAGTTCATGCAAAAGGACTTTTTTATTATGAGTTGATCCAAGCATCAAGTCCTTTATAAGAAAAGAAAGCAATACAGACAAGCAAATTCTCAGTGTTACCTACCTTGGTGTGACAAACACGGGTTACTTCACCTTGCCTTCTGATGATCACTGCATGCAGGATAATGTTCTTGTGTTTCTTCATGGCTTCCTTGGGACTGGTGAGGATTGGGTTCCAATCATGAAGGCCCTCTCAGGATCCGCAAAATGCATTGCTGTTGACCTTCCCGGTCATGGGAGATCAAAGATTCTGTCTCATGTTGATTTAAATTCCTCTGCACGAGGGCAGTTATCTATTGAAGCCGTTTCTACTGTACTGTGCCATTTGATAAACAATATAGCCCCGCGAAGGGTCACTCTAGTTGGATACTCCATGGGGGCAAGGATAGCACTGTATGTTGCTTTAAGATTGAAAAGCAAGGTATTCCAAATTTTCCTATGATATCATTTAGCTACTTCGTTCATTATCTGGTGAAAGGCTGAAAGCTAACTTACCTTGGGTTAGATTGAAGGAGTCGTCGTGATTTCTGGAAGCCCTGGAATAGAAAATTTAACAGAGAGGAAAATTCGCGCCGCAAAAGATGATTCCCGAGCATGCTCGCTCCTCTCGTTTGGGTTGGCACCTTTCCTGAATACTTGGTATCAAGCTGATTTGTGGCAAAGGTATTACCTGACTTCTTTAGTACTTCTTTAGTGATGTCCTCCTTTTCTGTTTGTGTTCTCTTTCATGAAGGTTACCGAAAAACTTAGTTATTTTGTTGTTGAACAGCTTCAAAGAGCACCCTAGTTTCAAAAAGGTTCTGACAAGCCGCTCACAGCATGCCGATATAAATGGCCTTGCCAAAGCTCTCTCTGAATTAAGTATTGGAAGGCAACCGTAAGTCTGCTGTTATTTGTTCACTTGACTAATTGAACTCCCACTCTCCTTTCTCAAAGGAATGTGGGAAATTGACTATTATATATTGGCCTTCCCTATACAGGTCACTATGGGATGATTTGAAACATTGTGAAATACCAATGCTTTTCATTGTTGGAGAAAAAGATCTGAAATTCAAGAGAATTGGTCAGGATATCTGCCGTAGAATCGCTGAGGATAAGCTTCATAAAGTAGTGGAGGTTCCTGATGCTGGACATGCTGTGCACATAGAAAATCCTCTTGCTACAATTAAATTATTGAGACTGTTCTTCAGTACCAACAAAACCTAGAAGGTGATGAGCAATGAGGTCACTTCTTCCTTCACCATATTTCTCCCAGGTGAGCAGTTATCACTCTGCCCTATGTGTCCAACATGACATTGCATCGTGTATTGACATGGCATTACAAATATGCCATTGTCAACAATAGATGCCAAGTATTATAGAATAGAAAAATAATATTAAAGAATCTTCAAACTGGGAATCTGCATATGAGAAACTCCTTCTGCACTCAATGCTTTGATGAATAGTGTGATTGCTAGTTGTGCTTCTTTTTTTGATTTTTTGCTCTGAAACTATTACTGTTTCTGGTATTTCCTGCTGTATGAAGTCACTGGAAATGTATGGGTGGAGAGAGTGATAGGTGCAATTTGGAGTAATTGTGCGAGAAAAGGTATAAGCATAGTTAATGGATTAAGGACGTTGTAGATATTACAGAACTTGAATTCGCACTGTTCTAATATATTGGATCTGTGTGATTGTATTAGCAGCTAGATTAGTCAAGACGTTATGTTCAAACCATTTTTTTGTTAATTCATGCAGTATGATAGCTGATGGTGTGCTTTATTGACTATCCCGAAAAAATGATTAAAAGCCTTTAGTATTGAATCAGTGACAGTTTTTTTATTTTTGGCGCAAATGACAGGTTCGGTATTAGGTGTCATTGCATATATCAGACACCAGTCCGCTGAATGTTTGACACTCTGAATTCTTTGCCTGGGGAAGGTTGCGCAATATTATGTTCCTTGCAATGTATAGATGTTTCTCTGGTTGACATTCTTTTGCAAGGTTGTGCAAAGTTACTGAAGGCAAGTCTCAGTATACAAGAGAGTTGAAAGTATGATAAACGTTGTCACAGCGGACTTCATCTATACCCCTGCCTTCTAGATTGGCTTTGATAGATTGTGCAAGACTTGTCAGCTCGATATTGCACTAATATTGTTCTTCAAGCACGGCAAAAGCTTTTACTTCCAGCTGCAGATAGACTGAGCACATTCTGCGAAATTTTGAACATGTGGTTCTGAGTTACAACTAAGTTGAACGTACTGGTCAGATGGCAGAAAGCCATCTCGCGGGTAGAGGGGGAGATGGGGAACATTGTTAGCTTCTCCGGATCTCGGATAAAACATCTTCTAGCTTGAAACAAGCCAAGTTTTAAATGGCTTGACAGCCATGTCGATGAAGCAAAACGAAGAGAACCCATATTAGATTTGCGTCTCCATTCGTGTAGTCTTGTTGTGAACTTTCCAAGTTTTTAAATCAACGTCAAACTACACACGCTATAATTGGTTCTTGTAACATCAATCACGAGTAGGAATAAAAAACGATCGGTCCCCCAAAAATAACACACTTTGCATAAATCTCAAATGATACAAACGCATGAGCCTAAAATAAGATTTAATCTTTCTCGTTACATTGGTTACATAGCGAAGTATGGTATGATTGCATACGCTCATTCCATGCGCACTATGAGCCCTCCAACTCCACACCCTACTTGTTCATCAAACAAAGGCAAAAGTCCAAAAGTCCAGTCTTGTGGGTTCCTGAAGCAACTACGATTCAGTTATTGGCCTATTGTCAATAGTTGTATCTCATCCCCAGTATTTCAGAACAGTCATCTATGTTCTTCCTCCAAATCAAGCAATCGCACGACTATTTGGACAACTTTTTATTCTGTCAAAATCAAAGGCATCGAACTAATCCCCACTTGGGTCAAATTGTTAGGGCAAGTTTATCCCTACAACTCACTCACAACTATACACAAATTTCTATGCATGCCACATCAGCTAATACCCCACTTACAACTTTTATGTTTTTGTATTTGTGTTTTTTTTTTTTGAAAATGGGAGGAGACTCTAGAGAGCTTTACTTTTCTAAACTAAATTGAATTGAGAAAAACTTAAATTGAAAAAATCAAAAAAATAAAGTTTAGTTTTTTTTTTACATTCAATCAATTATCAAAACATTATCAGTATTGTACGTTTGTGAAACTATATGACTAGACCTTTCTAATGATATATAATAATAATTACGAATGGATATTACGATCAAAACTTATTACATTCGCAAGTTTGAGCTAAAACTATGTGAGATCTTATGTTTTGAAAATGGAATTGATCTCTCAACTGGTTCGCTAGTTTAATAGGTTCAATTAACAAAAAAAGGTATTTTCAAAATAATAACAGTAATTTATTAAAGTATGATTTTTTTGTCAAGAACCGGTCAAGGATTGGTCAAAACTGAACTGGATGGTTCAGGCCGGTCTGACCGTTTTGACCATCTCGAATGAACGATATTTGAAACCCGGCCAAACCATCATTTTCTAGTTGAACCATTTGAGCCGGCCGATTCGGTTTCCAAAACATTGGCAAGAACTTGTTTGGTTTAGCATTCCTATGAATTGATTGTGTTGTGTGTAGTTTGGTTGCCTAGCTTGTAGGGAAATTATGTTCCCATGGGATTCATTTTCTATATACCATAGGAATTGTGATCCCAAGTTTACCCCATAAAATTGTCTCTTTTATGGAACTTTGATTCTCAGAATATTCCCAACATTCAGAGGTTGTTTGGTTACCTTCATTTTCTCACGGGAAACTAACTTTCCCAATAAAGTGATTTTTTGCCTTTGTTTGGTTGGTTAATATTACATGGAATTACAATCCGATGGGATTTCAATTCCTAAAAGGTGTGGGATTTTGATCACCTATAGTACCCCCTAAGGTGAAAGCAATTTCTCATGCACCTTCCCACACTCCAAAATCCAATGTCAATTCCCATGTCAACTAAACAACAAGGCCTTAATTCCCATACTTTTACAATTCCCGTGAAATTATCTTTCTCATGGGATTAACATTCCTATGGCTATCCAAACGAGTCCTAATTTGCAATCCAAGGTAGTTTGTATGCCACATAAAATTTGTATTGCATAGTCCATTTCTTTATGACTGATGTTTCGTTTTGTTCATTTTTTTCTCAATTTAGCTCGTAACTTGCGAACATAAGAAGTTTTGATCCCTTTATCCACTCATAATTAATAACATACACTCTGTCTCCTAGTATATCTTCACCAATTCATCTCAACCATTAGTAATCCTATAAATGAAAAAAAGTAACTAATGACCCTTTCAGATTAATTAGTGAATCTTGATGGAGGATTAGTTAAGTTATTATTTTGATTTATATCTATTAAAAGTAAAATTTTACACTTAAGGTGTATGGTCGAGTGATCCATATCAAGTGTACGGTACAATTTGCCTGCCAATGTTAAGGTGTTTTCAAGGTAGAGATTTCAGAAGATTCGGTATTAAGATACCCTATATTTGTGGCTGCCTAAATCTAATAATTGAATCTAATCTAGTATACAATCCAAGCTCTTGGCAACTGGAGGTTAATCATTCCACCGTATTAAAATGAAGGTTCTCTTTAGCAAATTATATTTTTCGAAAATTGTGTCAAACATTTTTTTTTACATAGATTTTCTTGATATCAAATATTACGTTGTCAATTAAAAAAAATAATGTATACCATATTAATAAGGGCTAGAAGTGGGAAGGAACTTACTTTTTGTTAATTAAATAACTCAATAAATGGTGTTTTCTTAATCTTATGACATTCACTTTAGGACAGAGGTAATAACAAGGAATGAAATATGTCTCATTCTAGAGTCAAATCTTTCTAAGTTCTAAGGTGTTAACAATATTAGAGTAAATGTTTTTGTTATGAGAGAATATGGTGTTGCAGAATCATGGACGAAGGCGTATAGTATATCTTTAGGATCCCAACTTCGAAATGTTACTGAACTAAGATTTCTGGGTATCTTCGATTCTAAGTTTTTTGTACAAGAAGTTGATGGAAGAGTGATTTCTTGTCGATTGGACGTGCAAAAACAAAAATATAAGAGACATTCATATTTTCAACTTGGACGTTTTGAAGTGTTGTCATACAAAGAATCTCTAGGTTCTATTATAATTTGAATACATAACTTGTATTTTTCATTTGTTTGTTTTTTCTTGTCTGATTTTGTTATACTATCATTTGAGAAATGAATGAGGTTGGACAATTTACTTTTGTTAGAAAAGATGTGACTTTTTTGATTATTAGTAACCCTTGTCAAACTTGTGTCATGAATGAATGCATTTCACATTAGTTTTTTTTTTTGGGTAATTTTGCATTTTTGCTAATGGATTTTAAATAATTTGTAATCCATACATTAAGGCTACACTATAGAATTTTTGATTTGCACCAATCTGACCTTATTTGTTTGGAAAAGCCATTTTCTCATGGGTAATTTTTTTTAGCCTGAATGCCCTTTCCAATTATAAATTTTGTTTCCTTATTTAATTGTATTAATGATCCCCTTTCTAAGTATTGTCGTATCTCTGCTCAGAAATTGTTGAGTGTAGTTTGTTGATATTTGGAGTTCTTTCTTAGTGAATAGGTATTTGGTTTGCGTAGAGAATTGATAGTAGATTTGATTAACCCACCTTTGAATTTAATTTGTCTGCATTGTTGCACTTTTTAGCTGTACTTTTTCGTTTAAGTTGCTCATATTAGTATACTAGTTATAACCCGTGCCAAAGCACGGGATTATTATCTTGATATTATATAATGTCAATATGGTGAAGTTAAATGATGAGAAATTTTTTTAAGTTAAGTAAGTGATAATTGTTGAGGTATTATGTTGTAAAACTTAATGCTTAATTTAAGCGATGTTTAATTTCTAAATTTGGTTTCATAAGCTCCTAGTTATAAACCGGGCTTTTATAACATGGGCAAGTACCGAACACCAGTGGTACTGGGGTTGAGAACAGATTCATGAGTAGAATTGAACTAATCTACTGTTTAGCGTTTTTCAAGAGTAGCATTACTTAGATAAGCAAACTAATTCCTCCATAAACCAAAGACCATGCATTTTAATATGGAGGAAGGAAAATATATCAACATCAGACCACATCATTGTCAACACAACAGATCAGGAAAAAAAAGTAGACTAAAGGTACAGAAAGCTTCACACCAAAAAAAAAAAACGTATAGAAAACCAACACAAAAAAATTTGTAACATGTCTTGGTGGATTCATAGATTCTGGGGGTTAGATGCATGTGCACTGATGGCCAAAACAGATTGAGAATCTCTTTTCTTATCACGATAAGGCTCAGATCCAAAACAGCACCTGCATACCGAAAACAAAGACACTAAATCAACTAAAATAACATCAATAAACTGGGAGAGATATTAGGCTACAGTTTCACTCATCGGTACATCAAGTTTCATTAGACTTACGATTTTGCAAATGGTAAGCTTACATCCAAAGATTAATAGAGTAAATTATACTGAATTTGAAGCGTTTGTCTTGAAGTCTTAGCTTGCTTGATGGTTAGGAAGCATAAAGTATTTCCACAATCTTCACCAAGTTCGACTTTGATGAAAATGTTATCTAAGGCCTTCGCGAGTCCTGTACATCTAGTACGACGATTTGTGTTGTTATACTGATAGCATCAATACTTCAGTAGACACTACACTAGCCAGAAATCTTTTTTTGGATATCGGAAGATATACACGAGATAAGATACTCTCCCTTTCATGTTCCTTCCTTTTCTCTTTTTTTCCTATCTCTCTTTTCTTTGCCTTTTCCCTCTCTCTTAATCTAATGGTTAAAAACACCCCCCTCTAAATTCATTGAACTAAAATGGGATATTTGTAGATTTTCTTTTCTTTGTCAAATGGAGAGGATCCTGGCCGATACAAACAGGAACAATTCTATCTATAAAAAAGGGGTTACTCCGTACATATTGTTACAGAACCATTACGTTGGACGAGCTAACACCAGAAGACTAGGAAATCACTAGTAATTGACTAATTGATAACAGAGAAATTATTGTCCAATTTTCGAACCGTTGAGAATTTTGATTGTCTAGCAATAGTACAGAGAAAATATTATAAAATTAAAGCTGACAACGCATGGACTAATTGTGTAATTTGACTTTTTTCTTAATTACCACAAAGCCAAGAAGAAACAACAAGGCATTTATTCAGTTTTTCTCAAATTTCTTGCAGCAACAACGATTTTGGCATATAATGATACTGGATGATGATGATGATTTCATAGCTAGAAAGACAAAAGTAAAAGCAATGAAGTAAAACGAAAATGATTTCATCACAAGACTGCTATTACGTCCAATTACATTACATCCAAAAGTCCACACAGCTAAAAACAAATAAACGAGGGCACTAGAAAATCAAATAACACTGGAAGAGTCTCTTGATCTAACAGTTTTGCACATTGGTTAGCTTCCCCTGCTGCTAATTAAACGATCAACACTTGTGTTGCAACTTAGCATTCTCCTTATAAGGGGTTCAGTACATACCAATCAAAATAGTCTAAATTACCCACAGATTACAGATAATGGGTTATGTCACACCCACAATCATCCAAAAGGGGAGATAAGCAGCCAGCATATATAGTAACCTAGCCCCCAATTTGTTGACGATTCTTGACGTCTAATTGGAACAAAGATCCCCTATATGGTAACAAACGGAAGTTAACAGAATGATAAACAGGGGGATACTCGTAATGCATTTCTTTAATCTCAGGGGCGTTCAAGCGGTAAGAGACAACCCTCCTTCTGCAATCATGAATAAGGAATTCATCATCAATGATACCAAGGAATCTGCCACTGACGTCTAGTTTCAAACTATATGCTCGAGTCCACAGCTCCTCAACCCCGTGGTTTCTTCTCATCACAAACACGTCAAAATTATAGCCCCCCAGATCAAATCCTAAGGATGAGCCACAAACCAATGCTAAGTGACCACCAACAGTCGCGAGCCTCCCATTCCTCCCATTTGAAACCTCATTTGGGACCATGGTCTCTTGGAATTTCTCATCTCCAAAGTTGAAAGATAGGATAGACCAAGGTTTAGGGTCTGATAATTCAAAGTTGAAGAGCCAATGGCATGTATCATTTAAGCAAAATTGATAACGTCCACCAAATAGAGAGGTCTCATTGGTAAAAACACCATCAGTACGCACCTTTACACAAGAAGGGTGGCATGCAAAGACTTCAAATGGATCAAGTTGCTTCCATGTATTGGAGGCGTGGCTATACAGATGGAAGTAAGAAAGGCGCTGGTGCCTAGAGTTCAAACTCCAATGCATGGTAATTGCGAGGACCTTAAGATCATTGGACAACGTATCACACCCAAAACCACAAGCCACAAACTGTCTTTCCGTAGAGAATTCCGGAAGGAATTCTTCAAAAGCACAGGGAACTACTGGGGGAGGAATAGGCGGTGGCACATGAAATTTTTTAGTCAACGGGTTCCAAAGTAAAATGGTGCAACCGGAAAAGTCACCTACAATCATCGTGCAGTACACGCCATTCACTGGTCCCATCACCGTCGACTTAAAGAGTTCCTTATCTGCGCCCTCTGCCACATGGTCTTGAAGGCGATAATTTTGTGGCGTAATAAAGCAGCCGTGAATACCAATCAGATCCTTCTTACCAAGGTGAAGGCCAGGAACATCCTGTAATTTCACAACTTGTTTCGCACACCCAGACAGCATAGATGCATTTAAGATGGGGGACCTGTCTTCAGACGGATTGTGAATCAGGTGGCATTGAGGTTCCATGACCACTCCAGCTCTATCAAATAGGCGACGTACTAAACGATCACTACTGATGAGGGCATACCAACGTTTGCACACACACTTGAACCGTAAGAGGGATTTTGTTGGTAGCCTTATCAGCACTTCTTCCATTACTTCCTCAGGAAATAGAGCTAAGTAGATCATCACTTGACCGCTATCTGCAATCGACAAGTACTTATATGAAGACTAACTACGGGTACTACATAGCTGAAGAATACATATACAACAGACATTGTTTGAATAATTTCAAAATCCATCCCTGAAGAGACATCCTTAAGTAATTCGAAAGAAACATCAATTCACATCCCATTCCCCAATCAAACTACGGTCATTCAACTATTCAAGT
>ONZK01005569.1:0-13957 GCA_900322385.1 Pharnaceum exiguum
GCCATAATAAGGCAAATAATATAAAAAGGTTTTCCAATTGTTTTCCTAATAGTATATTATACTTAATAAAATTGGTGGCGACTCCTAAGCATTAGCATTCAAACCTACCCACGCGGTAGACAACTGGGTTTACCTAGAACCGAACCGGGATTACCGATCTCCCATTAGGCGACGGGGCCCGGGCGTCTACAGTATGTCCCTAGCCGATGCTCCTGAGTAGCTAGGGATGGCAATGGGGCGGGTTTAGGTGGATACCGCCCCGCCACCGCCCTAGTTGGGGTGGGGATGGAGGTGGATATGGCGGGTGGTGGGGCGGGGATGGTTTTGATTTTCAAAAACGCCATGGGTGGTGAGGCGTGGATGGTTTTCAAATAGTCACCGCCCTAACCGCCTCGCCTAATATTATAATTAAAATATAACAAAGTATTGAATAAATAACGAAATTATAACTCAAATATCAATTTTTTGTGTACTAGTATATTAAAAATAATAGTTTGATGGGTCTAAGTTCGTAACGCCCCGCCACCGGGGTTGGTGGTGTATGTAGTGGTTGGTAGGGTGGGGATGATTTTGAAATCTTGACCCGCCATTGGTGGTGGGGCGGGGATGGAGGAAGTTTCTTTTTGGTGGGGCGGGGATATGGTTTAGGCTATACCGCCCCATTGCCATCCCTACTCTAGAGTGAATCCGCAAATTCAAGAAAATTGATGACTTACTACCTCCCCGGGACGATCCCAAAATATTATTCCTTCCCTTTTAAATTAATTATCCAATTTTCTTTTTTGGGTTGTTCCAATTATGTCTTTCTGTTTTTATAATAGGCAAGTTTTCATCTAGTAAAAGACAAATATGCCCTTTCTTTACTATACCCAATTGCACGTCTTCACCCACTCCTTGTCACATATCATTATTTTATCTCACTTGTATGATAATGGCTCTATAGACATTTACTTCGCCAAAAGTGATTTTCTATGGTGTTTTTTTTTTGGATCGTTTAAAGTTTGCATTTTTCATTTTTTTCGAACTTAAAACCAGTTTATAGAAACCACAAAATTAAAGTGGTTTTCTAAATTATGTTGTCAATTTTGAAAATCATAACAAGACATATAATGACAAATGTTTTAGTTTCAAAAATAACTTCATTATCACCAAATTAAAAATATTTGAAAACCAAGAACTAAAAGCTCAAACTGATCCGATCCATTTTTCTAGTTGAAGATAAATTTGGAACAGATGGGGTCGATTCCTATAACATTACATTTATGTACGCCCGAAGAAAAATATATTTTTTTCCCATGCTAGAACAGTATAGAAACTTATGAAAATAGAAATAGCCAACGCCAATACATTTAGAAATAAATTAAAAAATTCCTTTCTTTTAATTTCTATAAAATGCGATTGCTTACAATATGGCTCTATATGAGGTGGAGCACCTAGCCGAGATGGCAAGGTGCTCCCTCGAATTCCCAGGTGACCCGGGTTCGAGACTCACCAGCCACAAAAATGTGGCACTCCTTACCATTTCAAAAAAAAAAAAAATATGGCTCTATATATGAGTAAGTGACACGTACATGCATGAACAATGTACATATATTGAAATTGAGATGCCCAAATTTTTTACATTATAAGCAATAAATATGCTTCGTGCTTTGAATTTTGCAAAGAGGAAGTTCCATATTGTTTATTTATATTTTTTTTTGTGAGGAGTTTATTTATATTTAAGTACATATGTTTTCACATAAAATTTATCATTGGTTTTTACTTAAAAAATAAATTTCCCGAAATCTATTTGGATTCGATTCCAATTCCCTCATAATTACTTCTAATTTTGTGAAACCCTCTCGACTAGTAGTACTACTTATGACTTTCTCCCAACTCAAACTATTACTAACTTGTTTGTTTGATGGCATAATCACTTGTACTACTTCTAGAGAGCAGAGAGTAAAGAAAACACTGGTGTTCCTGCTGGTCTCCTGGAGGAAAAGGAAATCTTTAAGAGTTAACAGATCCCCACAAAAGGAGGACGGGTATTAGGAAAACAACACAACAAACTCTAACTTTCAGTGAAGTCATTAGAAGGAAAGAGCCGTATGTGAGTTTCTAGTTTTACTCAAATTTAGCCCTTTCATCACTGTTGCATGACATTTGTTCTTAGTTCCTTTTCCTCCGTTCAATTTTATGATCGACTAAGGGCTCCTAATTAGTGCTTCCTCATCTATTACCTGCTTGATCAAACGAGAGACTAAGCAAAAGAGGGAGTGTTAGAATATGGACGTGGAGAACGGTGACCTTGAGGCTCAGAAGCAATCATCGGAAACCAATGGATTTGCCATCTCCAAGAAGCCTAATCGTCCCATCACGTTGAAGGTATTGCTAAATATATCCACAAAACTTTTGTATATCTTAATCTCCATAAACCCTAAATCTTAAATAAAAAATATTCAAAAGGTCAAAAAGTATTGATAGTTTCTTTGAACAAGGCAAATTGCTTGTTATAAGTCTCATGCATGTGTCGCATTGATCTTGGGTGATGCATTCCACCGGCATAAAAGATTGTCAACTCGTTTCATATATGAGACAATAATTAATGATGAAAAATGTTAATTGATAGATTCTTCGGTGTTCATTAATGATCCCGGTTAGTTATTAATGATCCTGAATTATATATGAAATATAATTAGTGATAGTTTTTTTTTTGAGGGGAAATTAGTGGTAGTTTAATTTCATTTGGAGATTGGTATTTTTCGACGGGTCTTCTACAAAGATGTACTCCCTCCCGTTCTAAAGTTTCCATACCATTTGACCCCGGATTCTTTTTGCAATTTTAGTTTTGAAGATTTATTTCGCTTTCATTTGGTCTTGTCTCTATTCTTAAGTAACTCAGTATCCTTTGAAAAATTGATGAATCATGTAACATGCACACTACTAGAAAGCAGTGGAAACTTGGAAAAGAGACTGGTTTAATCTATCCTGTTTATGGCCCACCCCCTACTTTTTACGATTTGTACTGTAGTTTTTTTTTTGGAATAATTACGCGTTACTAACTAATTTGCCGCACCAGAACTAAATGTAAGTGATCATTTTTAGCACGAAAGAAGTCGATATAGGAAAAGTTAAGCTAATTCAGGCGAGCGTGACATATTGACATATGGTTCAACTTTTATTTGTGAAGGTAAAAAAAATAATCATGAACGTGTATGAGACTAATTGACTATTGGTAGTTTATAGCTAATAGCGGGTTCGGCAATGGACAAAGGAGAGCAAAACACATATTAAACGCTATGCATTTCAGCATTTGTTTGAGTTCTGTATGAAGTCTTGAGTTGAGAATAAGATTACACACACAGCAGCAGAGACACATGGAGCTCCTCTTGGATTGAGAAGTAGATTAAACTTGTGAGGGAGCATGACCTGAGAATTATTTCAGCATTTAGAGTTCAGTCCTTACTCCTTAGATGTGTTTGTTCTTAACTTAGTTGGCTCATTGGGGGCCAATTTATTTTTTGTGTCATTCTAAATTCTCGTTTGATTTTCTGTACATTTTGTGATTTGAGATCAGTTAGATAGTGTGGTTGTCCAATGCTTAACCATGAAAGTAACTACAGAGTATCGTGATCTGAAAGATTGTAGTCATTAATTAACCAGAGGCAAAAATTTCATTTATCTTCGTATATCAGACTTTCAAATTCTACCATCACAAAGATACTGTTCTTGTTAGGAACAGTTGATTTACTGCTGACTATTGCTTAATGTTTTACAGTTCGAGGATGTTGTTTACAAAGTCGTGATTCGACAAGCACGATGGACAAGCTTAAAAGCTCCACCATCGCCGCCCAAAATAGAGAAGCGAGCCATACTAAGGGGAATATCAGGTGTAGTAAAACCAGGCGAAATGCTAGCAATGCTTGGTCCTTCCGGTAGTGGAAAAACTACCCTTCTCACCGGGTTAGGCGGTCGTCTGGGTGGCAACCTAAAGGGCTCCATAACCTACAATGGAAAACCATTCTCCAATCAAATAAAGCGGAGAACCGGCTTTGTCACACAGGATGATGTGCTATATGCTCATTTGACAGTCACAGAAACATTAGTGTACACAGCACTGCTAAGACTGCCGAACAGTCTGACCAAGAAACAGAAAATTGAGCAAGCTGAGGCTGTAATTGTTCAATTAGGCCTCACAAGATGCAAGAACAACATCATTGGTGGCCCCCTCCTAAGGGGAATTTCGGGTGGTGAGCGAAAGAGAGTTAGTATTGGGCAGGAAGTTCTGATTGATCCAAGTTTATTGTTGCTCGACGAGCCTACTTCAGGTCTCGACTCGACTACAGCTCAGCGGATTGTATCAACGCTATGGGACTTGGCTCGTGCAGGAAGAACTGTCGTGATGACAATACATCAACCTTCCAGTAGGTTATTTTACATGTTTCACAAGGTCTTGTTGCTTTCCGAGGGTAATCCTTTGTATTTCGGAAATGGAGCTCAAGTTATGGATTACTTCCAAACCTCTGGTTTTGCTCCTTCTATCGCAATGAACCCCGCTGATTTTCTCCTCGACGTTGCTAATGGTATGTGATCTTTCATATAAACCTGAGTTTATATATAGTTTCGCAAGTTATGGATAACTAGTTTAGGTTAACTATATATAGTCAATCTGTCAGTGGTCTCAATTTGTGGCCACTACTGGCATAAATCTGAGTTTATATATGAACTCTTAGTATATGCTACTCATTACTCTACTATGTCAAGCACGGGTATGCATTCTCTTTTATCCTAAAGTTTCCCTTTTTGGATCTAGAATGGAAGTATACATCGTGTGTGATTGTTCGAGTGAGTGTGCACGGGGTTTGAAACGTTTGATCGAGGTGAATGAGGAATTTAAGCATTAAGTTAGACTCTAGCAAGTACTGTAGAGAGTAAGCAGATTATATTTGTGGCCAAAGGTCAATGTCACAACAAAATAGAGAACATAGATGTCAAAAGAAATGTATGGGGATGTGGCAGTTTATGTATCTATTTATTTTACTGCAGTTACTCATTCAATCTTCTTTTTTCTAACCAATTGACGTTAGCCTAAATATTGGTTTTTAGGTGTTTCCCCGGAGGAATCAGAGGATGTAGTTGCAGTGAAAGAGAAGCTAATCCTAGCATACAAAAACAGCTTGGCAAACAAGGTGAAAGCAGAAATACAAGAAACAGATGCAAGTTCAGTTCAAGATGGAAACGAGGGAAGAAAAGTTGATAAGTGGCCAACTACTTGGTGGCAACAATTTACCATATTACTGAGGAGAGGACTGAAAGAACGAAAACACGAGACTTTTGACTACCTCAAGATCTCACAAATCCTAATTGTTTCTGTAATAGTTGGCCTTTTGTGGTGGCAATCTGATCTCATTCATCTACAAGATCAGGTAAAGTCCTAGCCCCTCGTGTTTGATTCAATATAAGTCATTCGTGGATGGTACAAACAATAGTGAAAATAGTACCAAATTGTGACCGAACTATAGGCTTAATTTTCTGCTTTTGTGGTACGAATATGCAGATAGGACTACTGTACTTTTCAACAGGATTTTGGGCCTTCTTCCCACTTTACGAAGCGCTCTTCACATTCCCTCCTGAAAGAGCGATACTCGCGAAGGAGAGGTCCTCAGGCATGTATAGACTCTCCTCTTACTTCATGGCACGGATGGCTAGCGACCTTCCAGTTCAGCTCATGCTACCCACAGTCTTTGTCATCATAACCTATTGGATGGCGGGGCTCAAGCATTCTGCCGCAAGCTTCTTCCTCTACCTTTTTTCGCTCCTCATCGGCATCTTAGTGGCACAAGGCCTGGGACTTGCCTTAGGTGCTCTGGTCATGGACCTTAAGAAAGCTTCTACATTAGGGTCCGTGATAATGCTCACATTTCTCCTTCTTGGTGGATTCTACGTCCAATACATACCGCCTTTCATCAGTTGGATAAAGTACCTGTCGATATGTAACTATAACTACAAATTGCTCATAGGATCTCAATATGCGCCAGGGGAAACATACCCTTGTGGCAACATGAAGGTATGCTTGATAGAGGATTTTCCTTCTATTAAGAATGTGGGACTAAATGGGCAAGTTGTGTCAGCAATAGCCTTGCTAGCCATGTTTGTTGGTTACAGGGTGATTGCTTATCTAGCGCTAATGCGTATTGGTGTTACCCCGAAAAACTCATCATAGAATATCATCCTTGGGGATTTCTGAGTCATTAGTAGTTCATTCTAATTTGATGGCTACGTCACAGCTAATTATCAAACTTCATGAGGTTTTGTATTTTCCCTGAGAATCATAATCTATGTATTCAACTCGGAGCTTTAGATTCGAATTGGCCTTGTAAATGAGTAAAACTTATGTACAATAAGTTTTCGGCCAAGTTTAATGATATAACTTCCATCTATCTCACCTATCAGTCTGTAACATAGAGTAACTGATTTGAATCCGAGACTCTAAATAAAGTATTAAGCTGAGTGAGTTTAACGGGGTTTCATTGTCATTTTGGTATAGTGCATAATTACCTACAGGTGAAAGGTGAGATAATCTTTCAACTTCATTGGTACTGCTGAGTTAGTAGTTCATTCAAACTAAATGGCTACAAATTTGGCTAGTGGTACTTTGCTACATAATTACCTTCTGTACTTTGCTTGCTTAGAGCATTTGAAACATTTTCTCTGGTTTCTGGTTTAATTGCAAATAAGAAAAAGTCTTAAATATATTTTTGCAATTTGGAGGCAGATGTAAAGAACAGAATTCTAAATGTTTCTGGCTTTACAGAAGGGAAACTACCATTCAGATATTTGGGGGTTCCAATTAGCTCAGGGAAATTATTTGTTTCTAATAGTGTATGCTTGGTTGAGAAAGTGACACAGAAAATTAGAATCTGGGCCTCAAGACACCTGTCTTACAGTGGTAGACTAGTACTAGTTAATTCAGTATTAATGAGTTTGTTCTCATATTGGGCATTTATTTTTATCATCCCAAAGAGTATTATGAAGCAAATTATTTCTGTCTGTGAGCATTTTTATGGGATGGTAAAATTCATACTAACAGAAATCCCCTAGTTAGTTGGGACAAAGTATGCTCAGAGAAGAAGTATGGAGGACTGGGAGTCAAAGAATGTATGTCTTGGAATGTGACTGCTATAGGTAAACTGATGTGGAATATTGTTCAAAAAGCTGATGTGCTTTGGATACAATGGATAGATCATGTATATATGAAACAGATGAATTAGTGGAGTTATTCTCCTCCAAATGATGCTAGCTAGGCATGGAAAAAAATATGCAAAGTTAAAGATGTATTGAAGCATGATTTTCTGGAAATGCTTGGGATCAAAGAACTGATGGCAAGTACAAAGTTAGTAGTGCATATTCTTGGTTGCAGCCTGCTAGAAGTGAAGTTTTATGGAAGCAGAGAGTGTGGAACAATGTACCTATTCCAAAGCACACTTTTATCTACTGGATGTATTCTCTTGATCGATTGCAGACAAGATCTAAGCTAGTAAGATTCAGTATTTGTGATGATTTATGTCCTTTCTGTGATCAAGAACCAGAAACAAATACTCATTTATTTTTCAGATGCCAGTTTAGCTCTAAGTGTCTACAACGATGGAAAGAAATGATGAAGATCAACATGACTTCTGAAGACAGTGAAGCTATCTGGAAATACTTGGAAAGGAAAACAAAAAAGCAAAGGATAAAAAGAAAAGTCTATTTTGCTAGTTTTTCAGCACTGATTTATTATGTATGGCAAAGTAGAAATACTGTATGGGAAAGGAAAGTTCCTATTCCAAATATTGTGTTAGATAACTAGCTATGGTAGTTAAAATTAGAATCAATTATGCTTTGTCGAAGGAGAATACTAGGAAGAATAGTTGGTTAGAAAATTTTCTTAAATGAAATGATTAATGAGCTTGGGGGAGCTCTTCCTGGAAGGTACCCCCTCCTTATTAATTTTGTAATAGTCAATGACTATGTGTATGTTATGTTTTTGGGAAATAAAATTACTTATTTACCAAAAAAAAAAAAAATTGGCTAGTGGTTAATGTTGGCTGATTACCCAACTTTATGATGATTCGTAATACAACCTCAAGCGCTATGCACTACCTCCAATTCTTAGGTATATACCGGGTGTACGAGTATACCTTGTGGATTTATAACTAGCATTACTACATTTATCATTAGTCACATTTTTTTATATCATTAGTCAGTCTCTTTATAATTAGTCATAAATCAACGGGGTGTACCGTATACCCGGTGTATCAAAGACTTGTTGATGCATTGCTGCTTCGTGCTTGCTACTGTTGACTTATTGAGTGTTGTTTTGTAAGTAAACTAGCAAAGTGGCCATCACGTAAATGCTTCGGAATTACATTAGCTATTGTTGGAATTTGGAAGTACATCAAATTGGCTATTTTCGCCACAGAGAAGAAAAAAAAAACATTGTAAAAACCGTGATCTTGATAGAATGGGCCGAGGACGTCGAGTATAATCGACTTGGGCCATTTTGGAGTCCATTTTAGATTTTACATGTAGTACAAGCTCCTCGTCAAGCCCACTCGTGTTTGAACTTTGAACTTAAGTTCGGATGTGGCGCATTAGATGGTCAAATCATCAATCGCTAACGAGTGGTTGATGTGAGTGATTCGTGCACTCTCATTTTCAAAGTAAAGTCCCAGGTTCAAGTCATCTAAATTCAGAAAAGAGTTGTTACAAGCATATTACCCCTTAATGACCCGACCTCATACAAATATGATTGACCTAGTCTAGGGGCTTACATATTCCTATGTTTTTTTTTAAAAAAAAATAATCTGACTTCTTACAAGTAATAAAACTAGTTTAATCAGAAATTTTGTCTGAACACAAAGAAGCTAAGCTTCATTATTGAGCAACTACAAGAATATATCAGCTAGACACCGTTGCCTTGAATAACATTCCGAAAGCATTACAAGATTTATAACAATGCTCAACTCCTATCCTTTATTCCTAGCAATAACACTTCTGTTATCATCAAAGCTCACTCTAACACAAGATTCTGGCAACTCAACACAAACGCAAGATGATCAAGGTTGTCTACATCGTTGTGGGAACATAAACATCCCCCATCCATTTGGAATTTACATATGGGGCGTAAATTGCTCCTACAATGAATCCTTTGCTGTCACTTGTAACAGGTCATCCTCATCTTCGTCGTACACCCCATTTCTTAAGAACTTCAACTTGGAGCTGCTACGCGTGCAAATCAATAGTTATGATAACTTTTCAGGGGCCGCCGTTGTCAAACTCCCATCGGTCACCGCATGTGGAGGTAGTAATAACAGTGATAAAAATAAAGGATTTGTCCAATGGACGAGCCCTAATTTCTTAGGGTCACCATTTCATTATAATGACGACAATCTTTTTGCATCGGTTGGATGTGATGGATACGCAGTGTTTTACAATGAGACAGATGATCAGTTCGTAACAGCGTGTAGCTCTGCTTGCGAACCAAATCCTCCCCCTAAGGGTATGAATGATCATAAGAGTTGCAATGGATACCGTTGTTGCCAAATGAAAGTGTACAATTCTCCGAAGAAGTTTACCGTGGATGTAAGGGTTAATAATGGATCCAAAAGCTGTCGATCTGCCTTTATGATCAGCAAGGAATACTTGGAACATCATCTCACGTCTTTGCTACAGGAAGTTGTTATTGTGCCGGTGGTGCTTGGCTGGAAAATTGACCGTGCATACCATCCAGGTAATTTTCAAAAATTTACCAAGTTTGAAGTAATTTGTTTTACTCTTGGCAAATACATAAATGTGAAATTTAGGGGATTCAAACTGACCAGAGTCCACATGACCTCACTCAAGAGTCTAGAATATACCACTAGGTGGAGACATTTTATAAAAGATGGAAGATCAACTCGTGTGTTTTGCATTATACCAAGTACGTATATATATAGTACAGAGAGTTATGAGTCCTAAGCCAAACACTACAGCTAGGAACTATCGGTCAGGCTAAGAATATACACGAGATAAGAATATACAGCACACTAGATAAACTTTATCACATAGGTGATTTATGCTTAGCCAACTAGTCGTAGTCTCCTACGGTACATAGAGTTCATTACATTTCGACATATGTCATGCCATCATTTGTAGTAGACTTATGCGTAGTAGATTTTAATTAGCAATGTAAAACAAGTCAATCACCAATTCATCAAGATATTTGTTGGAAAGTGACTTGTGCCTCACGTTGCTATTTTCTAGTGGCTTTGAGGTGTTTACAAGCAGTGGCGTACGTAGCTATTAAAAAGAATGGCGAGTCACATTCATATGACCCCCTATTCTTCAAAAAAAGCAGAATAAGGTCCTTTTATAAAAAAAAACTTAATTCTCTCCAAAAAAAAGTCGATTAGACATTCACAAACTAAATTTAGAATGATGAGCATCTCTTTGTCTATCATCGTTTTTTTCCTCACTATTTTCCCCCAAAAAATTAGTACGTCCACACCGAGAGACTGTATTAATTGTCAGATGAACCCTGTGTAAACTTACACCGAATGTTTTTTTACAAAATATTACACAAATATCAGTAGTTACGTTTTAAGTATCGTTAGTCGGTTCTTTTTTTATTAGTCACTATTTCACCATGTATAAATTTATATCTGGTATACCAAACGTTTGAGACTCTCTCAAAGGCCAAATCGTCGAATGACTTTGAATTGTTTTATTTTATTGTAAGACTTTAATTTTGTACTTCCATTGAACCTTGTTTGATATGACATTGGTTTGCACTTGACCCCTATTTTGAAATTCATGGCTACGCCACTGTTTAAAAGTATGTGGTGCCTTTCATCCATTAATAAATGTTTTGAGTTTGATCCTTACAAGCTTATAACACCTCACCTTTGGCCAATTTATATAAAATCGTACATGGTATCAGAGCGGCTTGAGCTTGTATTGTTGTTGGTTCCCCATTATACCTACAGTTGTTACCCCATAAATGACATTTGTGTGAGGCGGGACTTTCAGTTTAATTTCCCAAAGTTGAGCCCACACGTGTGCGACGCCCAAAGAGGTATGTCCACGCTTCAACCCCAAGGTGGTCGGCCCATATAGGCCCTTTTGTGTGAGGTGGGGTATTAGAATATGTGATGACTTGTGTCTCACATTACTAGTTTATAGTGGCCTTGAGATGTTTATAAGTGAGTGGGTAACTTCCACCCATTATCAATTGATTTTGGGTTAGAACCTAACAAGATTATAACACCTTTCTTTCGGCCCAATATATATAAAATCTTACAATATTGTGATCAAAATCACACCTCCTCTTTAACCTGCGAGTACGAATTAATCCGGAATTCTTCGGCGATACTCTATGATTGTAATAGAATGGGTATACGGGAGAGAACGATCTTCATTTTTTTCATATGCTACCAATTAATTAATCTTTTGGTGGTAATGCTGAAAAGATCCGTAAACATAACTATTACGCAATGGCTGATATTTGATATCTAAACATATCTTGTAACATTCCTGATTTTTTTTTTTTTGAGAGCTTAACATTCCTATTATTAGAGCAAGTGAATGTGATTACAGCAGGGGTTGAGCTATGGCATATTTGCACTTATTTTGACAAATTTTTCTAGTGTTGCAAGGGAGCACGCTGGAAACTTATTAGCTTGCATGAAAACTACCACTATTTGCATTTATTTAAAAAAAAAAAGGAACTATAAGAACTAGAAGTCCCCGTATCGAGAAATTTCCTAGCTTTAGGTACAATTAGATAGTTGACCACCAGAAGTGGGTAAATGGATGGCTTATCCTCACCAATTTGACTTCAACACCACCATAATAACCCCATTTTCATTCTCTTTCCTCACGAATCAAAATTTTAATTTC
The DNA here is from genome assembly GCA_900322385.1 of Pharnaceum exiguum. Lineage (NCBI taxonomy): Eukaryota > Viridiplantae > Streptophyta > Magnoliopsida > Caryophyllales > Molluginaceae > Pharnaceum > Pharnaceum exiguum. The sequence goes on from ONZK01005569.1 coordinate 11,902, forward strand.
AATCTGTCTCTTAATTCCTTATTCTCATTTTCACCCTCTTATCTCATGGTTCCACTCTGTTCTCAAGATTTCATTCTCTCTCCAAACACAAAACACCATCTTTTCACACTCTCTTCTCTTAAATAAAACTAAATCCCACTCTTTTTCCTTACAGAAAAACTCCATTCCCACTATTTCTCCTCACAAAAACCCCAAAATCTTGGTCACAAATTATAAATTTAGGGTCACAAATTACGTTTAAGAAGTCACAGATTAAAAAATCAGGGGTCACAAAATGCTATTGTCATGGTCACATATTAATGCTCGTGGGATCACAAAATGTGCTCGAAGGTTCATAGATTAAGGGTTGTTATAAAAGGGGGTCACAAAAAGGGGGGTCGCCAATTGTACTCAAGAGTCACATATTAATGTTGATTGGGTCACAAAATACGCTCGAAGGATCACGAGCTAAAACCTTATGTAACACCCTCGATAGGGGGCTATTTCTTTTTAATACAAAATACCGAAAATAAATACAATAGAACTGCTACCCATAATCCCTACCAAAGGTATTACACAAAATAACATATATATAAAAACCCATTATTAATCTATGTGGTCTAAGACTAATTTAAATAATAATCGTACATCTAGTCGTCCTCACAATCTTGACTGACCCATCCCAAAAGTACCAGCAAAACTCAATCTTCTCGCCGGAAAATCCACCACTGGGTCACGGAAGGTGACTAGTCAGTCACACGAGTAATTACAATCACCGCATGTCACCCAAATAGTACAACTCACCTTTATAGTCCAAGCATGCAGCATAAATATATACAACAATAAAATAAATGAAGCATGTAACATGCGATCACTCAACATAAATACCAAAATATCAAAAACAGCAGCGAAGCATTTAAGATCAATATAACAGTACTAGTAATTAATTCTTCTTGATCAGTTAACTTGGGTTTTGGAAGCGAACATATCGTAGGTCGAGAATCCCCCATGGTAGGAATCCCTTATCAGTAGCGCTTTATCAGTATGTTTAAGTGTGCACACCCTTCCTAGCCAGTGCCCCAAAGGGGTCCTGTATGCCCAGCTAGAGAAACGACCAGTAATAACAGTAAACAGTAATCATTGCTCTTAGTCTCCTGTCAGATATTCCCCTAACCGGGCCAGTGGTCAGGGTTCTGCAGACGAGATTACTTCCAGTTGCACTTTACATCATTTACAGTTTAAGGTTGGGTAACACATACACAAAGGCTCACATAACTCAGTCTTAATACTCAGTTCATTCAGCTAACAGTGTAGTTTAGCAAAAGCTTAATACATAATCCAGTCAAATCAGTCGCAAATATACTTATACAACAGTAACGACTTAATAATGTCTAACAGTAGATACGGTCAACAAATATAATTGTCCAATCATAGGAGTACAATATCATTACATAACAATAATAACACGTACGCACACAAGTGGCATGAGATAACTGTAATTACCTTAGGTAGCTAATAATCCAATACGGTTCGGTCCTAATTCGTTAGCCCGGTCAATCAGTATAATAAAACAAATACCACAATAAAAATTTATTTTAAAAGATTTAAAATCGGTTTTATAATGAAAATACTCTTTCTTTTTCTTTTAAACCGAAAAATCACAAGTGCATAGTCCATAGTCCATTACCCAAATAGTCAGAGTGGGTCAAAACAATCCAACCAATCCAAACGGGTCAAATCGCGGGACGTGGGTCGCATCTGGGCAAACGGGTCGACATCAAATTCGAGGGGCATGGCCCACGTTCAGCCACCGTGACATGCCCAGACGTGGTCGCCCTTTCCAGTGGGTCTTCGATCCACCACGTCGAGCCACCCCGTCGTCGTGGGTGTTGGCTGTGAAGCAAACGGGTCACGGGTCCTTGAGCCGACCCGTGCATCAAAGAAGAAGAGAGAGAGAGAGAGAGGCACACGCGAGCTGGGTCCACCACGGACAAAGGCGGAAAGCGACGAAGAGTCAGTCTGTGCAACCAGAGATGATAGGCGGCCGATGGCGGACTCGCGCGCGTGAGGCTGTTGT
>ONZK01005572.1:5495-17903 GCA_900322385.1 Pharnaceum exiguum
TAAGTTATTTGATTACTACACGATCATTGTAAAATAAATAAAGAATAACAAAACTTAAAAATTTGTCAAAATTAATTAGCTAGATGTCTCCTTGTTAGATTCTCATACAACCCTCCTCCAACCATCTCGGATCCCTTTCACTAACCTCACCCATAACCTCCCTAACCCACTTTCGAACAACCTCAATCCATATTTTAAGCTGAATAATAATATTTAATATGTTCGCCCCTCTCCCCACACGTACCCCAAACTCCCCCTCTCCGAACTCCTCATTCTACCCTTCCAACGAACAATTCAAAAAATGGATAATCTAACAAAGAGCAATAAAAATTATGAAAATTAACAAAAATATCGAACAGTTCAAACTCTCCCTCCCCATAAATCCCCAACAGTATTATAACTTCCAATCAACCCCAACCTCCCCCTTCCTCCCCCACCCTAATCCCTTCTCACCCTATCCCCTTCCCCCCTCCCCCTAACTCCTACTTCTATCCTTCCAACGACCACTTCAAAAAATGGATAATCTAACAGCGAGCAATAAAAATTATGGGAATTAAAAAAAAAATCGCACAGTTCAAACTCTCCCTTAACACAAAGCTTCCAAACCCCAATAAGACAATAAGTTATTTGATTACTAACACGAGCATTACAAAAATTTATAAAAAAACTTTAAAAATGTCAAATAAGCTAGATGTCTCCTTTTTAGATTCTCCTACAGTTCTTCCCCGTCCATCTCCCTTTCACTCCCTCACTCATAACCTCCAAAACCCACTTTCAAACAACCTCAATCCACATTTTAAACAGAATAATAATATGTTCGCCTTTCCTCCCTCCCTCCCTTACCCAAACCCTCCCCCTAAACCCCCCTCTTCATCCCCCAACTCCTGTTTCTATCCTTCCAACGACCACTTCAAAAAATGGATAATCTAACAAAGAACTATGAGAATTCATAAATAACTACAATTCACTCTTATAAATATAATGTCTACGCATTTGAATTTTTAATATAATAGCAATATATGATCGCCCCACCTTTTGGGATGTATCAATTTGTTCTTATGATTTCTTTATTTGGTATGTTTTTTTTTTGGCAAAATGACGACTTTGCCCCTGCTAGTTGATCCTAATTACTACCCTTCTAGCTACCCTTTCCCACCATTCCCACACACACAAGGGCACTATAGTAAATTACAAGTAAATGGTCCACTACATAAAAACTTGTGCCAATCTCAAACCTAAAGAACAAATTGAGACGGAGATTGTATGTCATTCTACCCACATATTTCAGCTGCTTTGAAAGCTTTATTACTTTATTATTTTTTCTGAAGACTGCTCCCATTACCTGCCCAACATACATTAGACAATATGAAAAAAGAAAGAAAGATATAAGGTATTTGGGTCATCCCCCCTCATCATTTACTGCAAAACACATCCTTAGGTAAGCTGCAAAAGTTCATTTTATTTTCATCTAGCATCTTCTTTCTTAGGCTGTGTTTTGTTTCTCGGTAGAGCTACAGATTAGTTTTTTCCAGTTTTTTTAAATCAGTTTAGTGAGTTTTAATTTTTTTCATTTATAATTATAATTTTAACTGCATTAAGTGTTTTTTTAGATCAATTCAGTTTCCGTTAGAAAACTGAAGACGATATAGTGGAACATGTTTTACAGGAAGGAAATCGGGCGCGGCAGATTAGATGGAGGGCCTCCTAATTTCCTTTAATTCTTTACCTTTAAAAAAGAAAAGAAAAAAGATCTCTAGCTTTCTTCAAATTTGTTCAGTTCAGTTCAATTTCAGTTCAGATTTTTCGTTAGCCTTTCTATGATTTCCTTTCTTTTCTCCATCCTCCGCCTTGCACCAACGTTATTATCTAATAACCAAGCTTCTCTTAATAATAAGACCATGAAAAGCCCATGGTTCCATATCTTAGGTGAACTACACCGGGTGGCTTTTTTTAAGGCATTATAGTATATATTATTAGTCACATTATTAATGTCAATAGTCAGTCTCTCTTATAATTAGTAATAACTCCACCCGATGTACATGTCCACCAAAAATTAGTGGTCGATTATGAATTTTTACAAGCATATTTACTGATTTATTTTTTTTGAACAAGTACCGTTCTTATAAAAACTTGACCGAGAACTTCTTCTACTTAATTTTTTCTAATACAAATTTACGTCAACTTTACAGGTAAATCTTGGTCCCTCCTAAACACACATGTCAGTCATCCAATTCCCATCCAATTGTACCATCTTCGCTTCAATTCACGCCTTGGAAGAGAGCACTCCCCAATTTCATTCTGATCCAAGTCGTCTCCTACACTTTCCTTCCAAGGTATTTAGACGCTTTGGCTGTGGCTGCACCAATATTCGAAAATGAACTAAAAAAACATATAAATTAGTGAGGCGCTGAATTGCAGCTAGGGTCAAAAGGATCTATCCATTGTAAAAACTTGTGTAGAATAGGCTGCCACTTGTGTTTAAGGCATCAAAATATCTAAATAGACATAACCAACTGTCGAAAAGAAGCGTGGAAAAGTAAATTGTAACAACCGATGCAACAAGACAAGATGACTCAATAGATACAGTCATGAACTACTACAACAGCAGAAACAGATAACAACATAGATATCCTCATTCATGACTGACATTCTGATTTCCTATCAATTGTTAACGGCCACTCTCAATCTCAAAGGATAATTTCAACTCAAAATGACGCTAGTTGAGGGCCTGAGGCACAATTTAAGTTGCAGAACATCTCTACACAATAAGAGAGTGAGAGGTAGTTGAGAGCACTAACAGTTTAGAGTCATATTTAAGTCAAAGAACATCTCTACACAATATGAGAATGAGAGGGTAGACGCCCTAACACTTTAGAGTCAGATCACCTGAATTTGGGATAACTCTGATTCCTCATTCATTCATCTTATCGAACAAACTCCTAATGTCAAATTAGTATTGTTATGCTTTATCTACATCACCACCTTTACCAACTTTAACAAATGTGTATCCACACATGAGACACATCCAACAACATTAATACTAAGCACTCGATAGCTTAAGGCCGGACAACACAACTTTACTCAGAATCAATTTCAGAGCTGTACTGCAATAGCGACTACATTTCATATTTTGCAGCTATATAAGAAAACCTAAACCATAACCACAAAGAGGTGTGTACTAAATTAAGCTGACACAGCTAATTGACCATGTAATGTCACATAGATATACCGAACACAGATTACTATTACAGAGCAAACATAGCATGCCAACTACATAATAACCTTTTACAATTCGGGTGGGTTGACCATAAGCCAAATTTAAAGGGACAATGAGTGTTACCTTTTCAGAGAAATCCAAGCCGAACCCCCCTGCATCAACAAACCAACAGGCGAACAACCATTATCAGTATAAATTGAACCAGGGACGTCAAATACCTTATTTAGAGCATCATAACCAAGCATGTAAAAAAGAGGGCATTCAACAATAATAAAGTGAACCACGGAGATAAGGGAGCAGGGAATACACAATCAAAGAGATAAGCCATAATTGTTATAAAAGATTAAAACATATGAGTCATATAACACCTAATTAAACAGAAAATGAAAACCTCACTTAGATTAACAGAACAAAGGACCTCAAAAGAATTACCAATTACAGCAAAGTAGAAGAAAGGAATTCGAATTTGTAATTTACATTTTAAATAAAGGAAGTACCTTGAGACAAAGCAGAGGATAAATGTGTGCAATGGAGGTGTGAATATAGAGGGCTATATATAAAGAGGGCAGCTTCCCGCCGCACAAATCCCTCTCCAATTACGAGTGTCCCATTGATCGATCTGCATACAGTGTGCTTTCCCTCACAGAATTCCCAGCTGCACTGTTCGAAACCATGGCCTCTTCTAAGCTTCTGAGGAAATTCTGCCCGGGTTTGAAGCCATCTAAATCACCCAGCTGACCCACTGAAGCAGAGACGTTGTAGCAGGAATTTTTCTAATACAAAAATAAACCCAAGTGGATATATAACCTCAAATTATCGACACGTTTGAGCTGCGCATTTATTACAGAACAACTAAGCAGACAATATTGGAGAAGAATAAGGAGGGGGGTTTTAGCAGAAATTTTCTAATTCAAAAATAAACCGAAGTGGAACATATAACCTCAAATTATGACACGTTTGATCTACAGAACAACTAAGCATATATTGATCTGATCAGCTTCGGAACTCAAAACTCCGAGTTCTGAACCCAAAAGTCACTTTTTACGGGAGGGAGAATTGAGCGTGTGCTATACCATTTTCCCGGGCTTTAAAATTCCCTCTTTTTCAGCAGATCTATATATGCTCATAAAAAAAAACATTTGAAATAGGAAAAAAAACTCAAATCAAATAAAAACCAAAAATATTACCAAAAAAAGCTGAATTTGCTCCATCCGTTGGAATTATTCCAACTGAAAAAATGATCAAGAAAAGGGTGAAAATCAAAGAATCAAAGCTAGCAAGGTATAGGTTTTATCAAGTTGTGCTAGAAGAAAATAACTATGGGATGAACCGGTAGTATCGATAATATTAATTTCTATTCATCGGAGCAACTTTTTACATAAAGATTCAAAAAAAAAAAACTAAGGAAAGTAAACTAATCCATATAGCCTACAATGCCTATGAACCACAGCAGCGAATTCCGAAGACTGAACTAATCCATACAGCAGCAGTAACTACGTATGAACCACAACTGTGAAATTCCCAAGGCAAGGAAACTGACGTCCTCAAAAGTGTCAAAGAGTTCCTGCTGCAGGTGCTAAAAGACCGCATAAATCAGAAACCACCCACACCCGTGACACCACCACTTTTAGTTCAAATCTTTGTAGAAGAAAAAAGGTGGTTGAATGCACAATTTTATATTTTAAAGACATAATATTGAATTCTTAAACTCGTTCCCAAATTTTAATCTAGTGATTAGTCTTAACATCAGCCACTTTGGTTATTCCTCATGTTGAGCATAATGAAAAGCCAAAAGGCCAAGAGGTATGGTGCTAGAAGATTTACATTTTTAATTTTAATGGTAGCTTTTATAAGACCCTATCTTATAGCTATATTTCAGCAAACGTCAAGAAGATAAATTGCACAGGAAAAATTATAATCATCATTGCACTGAAAATTTCTGTGTGTGAGTGTGTGATGTGACAGTGTGTACCATCATTATCAACAAACAAACATGCTACTAACAGGCAGTGAATGCAAATAGCAATAGCAGTAGCAGAAAAACCTCCCTGATTACCTTTGCATACAGCTCCATGTAAGGGCGAAATACATGATCTTCCACCAAAGCTCTGTCGGTAGGAAATTGCAATTGCCCCTCAGATTCTCCTTTCAAAAGCTCCCTGGTGTAAGTAACCCGATCCGAGTTTAAACACAACTTAAGCCATCCAAAATTTAGCAAATAAGAACTTGCTACTAAGAAGTATTATTACAAATAACTGAATAAGTGCGAGGGAAACGGTTCTCTTACACAAAATAAGAGTTTTCAAACACCAGAGGCTCCTTTGTCCAAGCTCCATCAAAGCCTGGTTCTGTTCTTGTTGCCTAAAGAGATAGCTAGCACTGTGCATGAAATAGAAGAGAAGAAAAACACAAATTAGAATGGGGGAGAAACAGAGAGAGCCAGAGACATAGAATGGAATGACCGAAGAGAGAGAGTGCAACCGTTAATCTTAGTAATGGAAGAGAACAGTTAAAGGAGAAGAGAGGAAATTGGGGGAGGGAAATCTGGAAACATAGAAAAGGAGAGGAGAAGAGGAAATGGGGGAGGACAATCAGGAAGCTCAGCCAAAAATCGACTCGCACTTCGTACTTACTGTTAAATTTTGGATCATCACCATGTCTTTGGACAAGGTAAGCAAACCTTTCTTCCTAAACTCATTTTTGTTAATCTCAAAATCAAAACACAACAGGATATTGTTAAGCTCATATACAAAGACATAAAAGCTAAATGACTCTGGCTCCATCATATCGTCCCAACAACGAAGTTATCAAACACAAGTCAATGCTTGAATTGTTGAAAATTAATAACTACAAAAGCATGGAAAATAAAGACAACGTTTTTGTTCTTGTCCTCTTTTGCCCCTTATTTTAACAAATTTAACCCAAAATATTATTATTAACAAAACAGACAAAAAACATACCCATGTTTTCTTGAAATTCATAAATATCAACCAATGAAAATAAGAAGCACCAAAATAACATATCAAGACCAATTTCCCTTTTTCGGGTTATCTCATTTACGTCAATTTTGTCCCCTCTATTTTACTTAGTTTTCAAAAAGACATTACTTTTTAATATAGTTCGAAACATAATATTAGCAAACTTCCAGTGAATTAACTTCAAACTTTTACAAAAAGTTTTTAACGCAAGAACTCAATAAGTAAACAAATTGACCAAAGAAATTGCAAATACACAACTAAATTAAGATAGATCAACTAAATAAGGTAAAAGGAAAAGAATGAAACAAAAATACCTTTCATTGAGAAGCTTATAGCACAAACTGATCCCCAAACCTCGTAAATTTCTGCAAACCAACGCTGGAAAAATTAAAAAAAAAAGCCTTAATCCCAAAAATTTCATTCACAGAGAAACGAACTAATGATTAATGATGCAAAAAATGGTGCTTTACCAGGGAACAAATGGAAAAACAAAAACAAAAAAGAGATCATATAATCACCTATTTAACTAATTACAAGAACAATCATTAACCTTTTGAGCAACAACCTGCAAACAGAAAAACCTTAAAAGGAGGTCATTCATTTGACCAAAAAGACCAAATTATTATTAGAGAAAACAGCTGTGGTAAGCAATATAGTACTAATAATCATCAAAAGCCTCAAATTTAACAACAAAATCTCAAACAAAGTTGCAATAAACAATTCATCAACATATATTGAAATTCAGCCAACCAAAGCCACTATTTGATAACAAAGAACAAGACTTTGACAACATATTTGTAAATTCCAAAATCATCATTTGCTAACTTCATGAAGAGGCATAATCAGAGTTGTGAGAACCATTAGCCATGGGAAGAAAAGGGGAAAAAAAATACAAATACCTTGAATGGAAAAACGAAAAAAAGGAAGAATACAATACCTTGAAGGGAAAAACGGAAGAAGCTCAGGATTGTTGCTGCTGCTGTAGGTTGGCCTGGGCTGCACAGAAAATAGAAACAAATTAGAATGGAGAGGGAGAGAGACAGAGCACGCAGCAAAAAGAAAATGAAATGAGATATGTGTGTGTGTTTGAGAGTGAGAGAGAGAACCTGTACATGGGAGATGACTGGAAAGGAGAGGAGGAGAGGAATTTGGGGATGAAAATTGGGGAAATAATTGAAGAGTAGAGTGAGTGGAGTGGAGGAAATTATGGGAAAGGGGAAAAAGCTGAGAGACAACATGAATTGAAGAGTACTGCAGCGCAGGGTATGGGAGCCAATATGTTGATTAATAAATGTAAAGCCCAGCAAGACCAATACGGCACCGTTTCCTTTATTAAGCGTTTTGGGAGAATACTATTCATTGCTCAAAAACACTATTCAATTGAGCTAGACACTATTCATGAGATTTTCCTTTGCAAAATTGGAGACTACTCGCTCTTTTTAAGGTAGTAAGATTAAAGCCACAATTTTCTACTTTTGTTTTTCCCATTATTCTGTTTCTGTTTTTAAAATAAAGTAGTTTTTTGACTTTTTAGCCAAACACCACTTTTGCTAAATAAGCTGTTGTTTTGATTATATAATGAGAAAAATAGCTTACATAAATGAAAAAACGAGAAAAATAGAAACTCATAATTCATATCAAAAAAAAACTCACAGTCATCCCAAACTAGCTTAATTAGATAATCTGAAAATCAAAAAAACATCACAATCAGAATCAAAATTAACTGTTTTGATTCTGATTTTTTTTTATTATATAATGAGAAAAATAGCTTACATAATCTGAAAATCAAAAAAACATCACAATCACAATTCCTATCAAAAAAAAACTCACAATTCTCATTATATAATCAAAAAACATCACAATCAGAATCAGAATCAAAAATAAAACTCACAATTCCTATCAAAAAAAAAAACTCACAGTCATCCCAAACAGAGCTTGCTCTAAGTTATAAATTTATAAGCTCTTCCATAAAAATATAGGCTCAGCTAAAAATGGCCGATTACGTTGAATTAATTTGTGGCTTTGTATGATGATATCTAGTATCCCAAATTGATGATGATGATGATGATGAAGATGATAACAACAACCATAATAATGTATGGAAAATACCCAGAAATCCTCCAATTTTGTTTTGAACAATTAAGATAATTCTTTGAAATATGTTGATCTTTATATTTAACATTATTTGAACAGACTCAAACTTTCATGACCAAAATTCCTTTAAGTAGGTCTTTCTTATATTTTTCTTTATTTCTTTTTATGATACTAGTCCATTAACATTCATCTAAATCCCTTATTTCCACTCCTTTTAGTTCACTCACACCCTAAATATTATAAATTATTTCTTTCCCCTCGTTATAAGACATTTTTTTACCTCAGCCTCTCTTTTTTTCACTTTGAAAATGGTTATTAAATCAATACCAAAAGTAAAAATATAACAAAAATAATGATGGCATTTTTTTTTTGTATTTTAATTAAGTTCATTTCAATACTATTCGCATTTTCGCCTTATTAATTTGTTTAATTCATTTCACTTTTTTCAATTCAACATAATACGCTACAGATCAAGCTTCCTACTAACGCTAAAAACATACACGCAATTAGAACTCTCTTAAATTGTTAATAATATGAATTGAAGGAAACAAATTTGAATTAAAAAACTTTCTCTAGCACTAAAGAGGAAGATTACGACTGCCCTTCAGTGAAGTTAATATGTGCCAAAGGATACTTTTATACGAGTTAATAAACTAGAAATATTTATAAGAAAGATACTTCTTGAACATATAATTGCAAATCAACTACGATATTTAGATGAGTTTTTTCTACATTAGCATAATAATAAGATCGTTTTTTTAACCCTTATTCTAAGAATGTTGGCTACGCCACTGCGTACGTGGACTTAAAGGGAGGAGGAAGTTAAGAGATTAGCGAGGGACTACTTCCAAAATATTTAAGACAATTTAGATAACCAATCCAATCGTAAGTAGTGTTATATATAGGCCAATTCCATGAAGGAGCTTTCATAAATTTTTATATGGGTTAGTTATCTTAATTAATTAGGTGAAAAATTTGTACAAAATTCCCCCGATTTTTACCAAATTTGTACAGAACTCCCTTTAATCCTTTTTTTTTTAAAGAACTCCCTTATATTTGAGTCCAATTCCTCTACATCACCCTTTTATGGCACTCCATACACCACCCCTTCCTATTGGCTAATCCATCATATCTCACGTCACGGCTACTATTGGTTCTTTTTTTCCTCCTAAAATTGTTAAACCTCACATAATTATAAAGGTATAAACTAGTCTTATTCTTTTTTCCAAAATACTGTTCCATCAACCCTCCAACGTAGATTAGGTGGCTATTAATTCTTCCATCAAGACAAAATCCTCGGCACATTAGTTTAATTTATTTATTTTTCATTTCACTTTATTGTGTGTTAGTTTAATTTGATTTTTTCTTGTTCAATCACAATTAAATTTTATTTTAGTCTCTGATGGAAGTATGGAACAATATTTGTAATTCTACGTTGGAGGGTTAGGAAAGAAATAGTCTTAGAAAAGAATTTAACAATTTTAGGAGGAAAACAAAAAAAAAAAGAAAAGCACTCCTTTGCGGTGAGAATATCACGTGAGATATGATGGATTAACCAATAGGAAGGGGTGGTGTATGTAGTGCCACAAAAGAGTGATGTAGAGGAATTAGACTCCTTATATTTTGTTGTCCTTTGTAAATACATAGTTTTGACCAAATTTCAATTTTTCATACCCAAAATATCCATGCTCTTACTTTGCACGTGAAAGCCATCTTCCCCCATCCCCTTTTCATTTCCTCCCAATATTTCACCCTCCCCTACCCCCTTTATTTGAAGTTCTGATCAGAAACAATGCCCCTTTGCTGAGGGCAACATGGTTTATCAATGTGACATATCTTAATCAGGTTTTAATTTCAGATATATCTTATTATTCTTGTGTTTGGCTGAGCCATGAATTGTAATGATATATTGTAATTGTGCCTCTAACTATCTGGGTATGAGGTATTTGTGTTATCTTCTCTTTTTTGGTTCAGTTATAACAATGACATTGAAATTTTGATGTAGTCAATAGCTCTACTGTGTTAATCCAAAATAAGGCAATTCAGGTTAGTTTGATTTTTGAATTGATCTGACTTGTAATAAAGAAGTTGCTAATACTGAAATGCAAGTGAAACCCAACTCAATGATGAGTTGGAACTCTGGCCAGAGGTAGAATTTCTAACCAAAATGTTATGCCGACTGTGATTTTGGGTATGGGGCAAATGCGTAAATTTACATTGTTCATCAGATTTTAGAGAAGATGATTTATGTGGATATTTGGGGGAAATCGTGCGTAGAATATTACAACACTTAGCTAAAGATGTTGTATTCTGTGAAGATGCTTCGTCCATCGAAGATTCTGATCAACTTGCATCTTTGTTGATAAGAACTCGTTAGTATACAGTGTAAAATTTCAAGGCTGAAATTCATTCTGAACGTGCAGATGAGAAGGGGAGATGATGGCTTTCACTTGCAAATAAGAGCAGGGGTACTTTGGGTATGAAAAATTGGAATTTGGTCAAAACTATGTATTTACAAAGGTCAACAAAATATAAGGGAGTTCATTAAAAAAAGAAAGGTTAAAGAGAGTTCTGTACAAACTTGGTAAAAACCGGGGGAGTTTTGTACAAAATTTTCTAATTAGCATGGTACCTTCTTCTTTTATTGATGGAAAATTTGACCAATATTGTACGTGTTCCTACGGTTGAGAGCACGTAATTATTTAGACCTGTTAGTCTCTATAATGTAATTTCGAAACTTGCTTCTAAATTTTTACCTCCAGGCTACAGGCCAGCAGGTCAGTCCAATATGGAGTATGGGTGAAGCTTTAGAGGACTTCGTGCGGGGTCGGGATTAAGATTTGTTAAGGTTGAGAGTTCTTGTAGTAGCTAGGTGGTCGGCCATTGATTGAGTGACAGTGGCTAAGACTGTATTTTGTTCGCCGGTAGTACTATAGTTCAGTTCAGTTTTTTTTAGTTCAATTCAGTATTTTTCAGTTTTTTTCAGTTTAGTTCAGTTCATTTTTAGTTATAATTATAACTGTGTTCAGTTTTTTCAGTTCAGTTCAACATCTTTTAGTTTTTTTCAGTTCAGTTCAGTTCAGTTCAGTTTCGGTTCATATAATTCCAGCCGAGCAAAACACACCCTTAAGTTTTTTTCTTTCGTTTTGGTGTAAGTCATGTAACGACAGTGTGTTGCTTTAAGCTCAAGAAAGGGGCTGTATAAGATGGTCCAGTTCTCCTGATAAAACAAAATGGTCCATTTTTCTTTCGTTTTGGTGTAAGTGACGTTTTGTTGTTCTTTCTTCTTCTTTTTCGAAACTCGGAAGAGATGCTCACATTCATTCGCAAGCTTGTGCCTACTCCAAATTCAGCTATCTGTAGTTCTGTACACCACCTATCAAAAAAAAACTATTTTTTTGTACAAAATAATTCAGCTATTTTACGGTTCACTAAACATGAAAATTATTGTAATGGATAACACTCATATAGACAATTAGTCATTGTGTAGAACACGAGTTAATATCGGTATCTAAACTTTTAAATAAGTGCATGTTCGGAAAAACTAGTTGTGTAGTTGAAGCTGAACTTGGAGATTAAGTTGTAGTTGGAGTTGTTTAGGTGTAGCTGGAGCTGTAGCTCAATCTTATCTTATACAAATACAAATATATATAAGAGGCATGTTTTATGAGCTATAAAGCATGCCACATAGGAATAATTACACTAGAGGCATGTTTCAGAAGTTCTAAGGTGTGCCACATAGAACAGAGTGCTTTGAGGTATGCCACATGGGAAATAAAAAACACCAATTAGAGAGTGCCAACAAAAAAAAAAGTCCACATAAGAAAAAAAAGGAAGTAACGTGAAAAAAAGACATACAATGGAAAAAAAAAAACTAAAAAAAGGAGTTAATAATCTTAAAAAGAAAAAGTCAACTTAAACACAAAACCAATAACAAGATAATGAAAAGAAAAAACATCCATTCAGCCAAAAATCCAAAAGAGGAAAATGGAGATACTAGCATATCAACGTGTTAGTGAAACTTCAAAAAAAAAAATTGGAGTGTGTTTTTCTTCACCTAAAAGTCTACTAGCATTTCGTATGCAACTAAATAGTCCAATTAGTGACCTTAATGCATTG